>JALLAY010000424.1:0-15738 GCA_036939635.1 Cyclotella baltica | reverse complement strand
GATATGTGTAATGATCTTTGGAATTGGCAGACGAATAATCCTAATGGGTATGGTGATGGTGATTGATTGGATTCAATGGATTGATGAATATGGGTGTGTTATTTTATTTGGACATGTGTAAATCATTTTTAGAATTTATTGTGGGTAAAGTCAAGGAAAGTCATTATTTAATTGGTAAAAGTCCACAACAATTGTGGTCATTCATGCATCATGGTGTATGTAACAGATAGTTATAACTTTTAGTTAGCTAGCTGCTCAAGGAGCAAAATCTTATTGAGATTATCCCATTATCATTTTATCTACGAATAACACAGACCCAATTGAAAGAGCGATGAACAAATTAAAATAAGTTCAGACAAGTAATAATGCTTCCACATTACCAGCAATTGAGCAGTTGATGACCACTGGGTCTGGTAGTGTATATGGCAAGGATGAGGGATTAACCTGATAACACCAACCCGTGGTGGGCAGTCATTTTGCCCATGGAGATTAAAGGTAGATATAAGGTACTCAAACTATTCTAAACAAGCCTATCAAGGCATTATTGGATATCTCTCTGACACAAGGCTGTATTGTCTATTTCCTCTCTGGTTCTGTATTTGACATTATTTCCTGTTTATCCTGGTCCAATATAAAAAATTGCTTTCGCCAAACACATTTTTATTTAGGCTGTCATTAGTATTGTATTGTTATGTGCTAAACAACTACTGCCACCTAAAACAGGGTCTGACTTGTTCCTATATAAATAACCAACTCATGCCACACATGCTACTAGGCTTCATAAATTGGACTCCGCTCGCAAGAGTCCAATTTAGAGCTACCAAAGAGATGTTGTTTCTTGTTTACCTTCAAGATGACCCAAATCATCTGTCTGGATCTTTTGCAAAAGGATACCTAGTCCAACGGGCGAAAAAGGCGCCTAATTAGTATGATTTAGGATGAGGGTTAGGATAGTCCAATTTTTGCAGAGCCGAATAAAGAGTCCTAGTAGCATGATCATGACGCAATCTGCTTTGGTAAGTTCTATCATTCAAAAAGATTACAATTAATGTTAATGATTCATTGTTTTAGTTTTGGAATGATTATTATTCGGATATTATCATAAGAGCTAAAGATCTTCAATTCAGAGAGGTTCAGGATGTTCCTAGCCTAGAAGACATTTGCATCCTCTTAATATTTGTGTGATCATAGGAATAATATAGCTTTTTGGACACTATAAATGCTTTAACTGACTAAAACACTACATGGTTTCATCTAAATGGTGAATGGTGGAGCAACCACATGTAGCTTTTCTATTGATATAAAGTAGTTTTGGCCAGTGAGTAGACAGGAACAGGTTAAGACAATATCTGTGTTAGCACCACACTCTCTAGGAATTATTTGTGAGGTACATGCATCAAGTTATAGAATTACCCCTAGTGTAGCTGAAATGACTTTATGAGATTCACCTAAGCTCTCAGGAGAGTAAATGACCCAAGATGGAGACAAACAAGCCAGTGGAGAGGGTATCATTATGCACTTCACTTCCTCTGTGAGGTATCTCAGTCTATAAACTGTGTTCAATTTATTGTACTATTTTACTGCACCAGTTTATCACTGACATTCTGTCACCCAGAAGGTATCAGAGTCTCAAAAATCAAATTGGTAAGTTCTAATCAAGATGTCAATGAGTTTATGAATTCAAATCTCACAACTTACCAAAACCAAAACTATTATCATTAGCAGGTTTTACTTGACGAACAAAACTCACAAGCTATCTGCGGGCATGTCAATTTCTTTACAAGAAACGCAAAATAATAAGAAATGGGATGGAAGTTTTGAATTTTCTGGATGTCCAAAGCCTGACTTATAGAAAGGTAGATTCAGAAATGTATTGCCCTTGAGATTGAGAGGCCCTACAAATAGTCCAAAATTGTGTAATGCTGGATTTTGTAAAATTGGTGCCATAGATTGAAGAGTCTCCACATTTATAAACTGTGCTACTAGAGTCTTGTGTGTCAAGCTGAGTCCAAAGTTTTTTCTGAGTCCTAACTTGTCACATCACATCACAAAGCAGCGAAAAATGAAGACTATGGAGCCATACATAATACTTTGGCCGGAACAGACAAATAACTAATAATAAAACAGGTTAACAACAATCACAGAACAAGTACTTTAGTTCCCATGCTAAAACACTCTTGAAATTTTTCAAAGCAGCTTATTAATGTGTGAATGTGTGCAATAAACCAAAAAACAAAAACAGAAGGCTCATCAACTAAAGATCAAAATCACGAAACACAAATCTCATAGTTAATGAATGTAATAATCTTTCAAATCAAATAAATATCAAAGTCACCAACCTTGTCTATTGCCACCACAATTATCTGTTGTAGTCTATTGTACACATCTGACTTGACTAATGAATTGGTACATCATTCCATCAATGCTGTTAATTTGTAGTAGGATGTAAATGATATCTAAAGGTGATGACCATGTGATACTTCTGATGATTGCCGTACATGTGTGGCTTGGGAGAAAGAGTGTTTCATTCTTTTTCAGAACCTCCATGCCAATGTGTAGCTAGGGTGGTAGGGTTGTATTTGTAGAGTAGTCTATGCTTGAACTCCTTCCGTACCCTTCAACCAATGAGCAGTGTTTTTGAACGGGGATTGAGGGGTCAATGCTAGTAAGCATAATTCAGCAAGCTTTCCCGTCTTAGCCTGTGTGAAGCTCTTTGGCACCACTCTCACCATCTTCTTGATGGAGGGGAGGATGAAGAAAGATTAGAACCAAGTTCCAGTTTCACTTGAGAACATACAGATAATAATAGTACAGCCTCATCAATGAGCAATGCGAGTACCGGTACGGTCATCTTCATTGGTGATGTCGAGTGTTTAATAGAAGTTGTTACAGTGAGTTATATCGCGTCATTTTGGTCATTTTTAACGGTTCTTCTTTCTCGACACTACAGCCGCAGACCAGCGCAACTGGCAATCTTCAACATACTTCGCACAAACGGCAATAAGTAATTTTCCCAACCCCTTAAGTAAGAGTTCGAGTTCAATAAAAGTGGTCAGTGGTCATCGAGATTGATTTTTACAACATATTGACATCAAGAGATGATTGACATGAAAACTGAAAACCAACACGATCAACAATCGATCCCACCACCATGCTCCACCTGCTACCAAAGGCCAACTTCCACCAAGTACCGATCACCGCACCTTCATTGCCCTCATTCGACGTCTGAGCCAAATTATGCAAACCCAAACGTTGTCATAATTACCTTTTGCAGTGTGCAATATCAGACAATATCCCAGTTGTTACTTCTGTGCTGCAGAGATTAACTAGATGCGATGAACTATCCTTTCAGAACCCTTTTCGCAGTGACCTTCACTGCCAACATCGCCTGGATCAAAACAGTCAATGCACACGGCTACATGAGCTCGCCTCGATCACGAAACTACGTGGCCTATGAAGATAAAAAATGGTGGGATGCAAACGAAAACGATCCACTTCCAGAGTCGGACTCATACAGCCTGAACAGAGGCGGCACCGCTGCGCAATGCGGATTGATCAATGATCGGAACTATGACCTGCCCAAAAATGCTCTTGGGGGACTTATGAAGGCTAATGTTCAAGAGTGTTACGAGGAAGGAAGCATCATCGATCTCAGTGTGGTTTTGACTGCTTACCATGGAGGTCACTTTGAGTTTTATGCTTGTCCAATATCTCACGGTGAGGTTCCGACTGAGAGTTGTTTCAAAGCCCACCCCCTCGAATTTGTAGAGGATGTGTTGTACAAGGCTGTCAAGGATCCGAACTACCCCGTTAGAGCATATATCCATGGACTTACTTCAATGGCCCTTGGCGAGTTTAAATACAAGTATAAGCTTCCAGATAATTTGATTGGTGACCTTGTTTTGATTCAGTGGTATTATGTCACGGGAAACTCCTGTACTGATGAAGGCTATGCTGACTACCCTTTTCCCACTGGATTCACTCCATGGGTCGAGGGGACGGATTCGACTTGTGATCTTCCCATTACTGGTGATGGGTCAGAAGCACCTGAACGGTAAGACACTTTCAAGGTTCTCATTATACTACTTATGAAACACAACACCATGCTCAACTGCTCAACCAATATTGCAACCATGCAGTTTTTGGAATTGCGCTGAGGTACGCATCACTGAGGATTGCAGCATGACCACTACTTCCACCACAGCACCTGCCACTGTTTGCACTCCAGTTCCACAAGAAGAGTTAGGCTGGGTGGCAACAGCAGTGTCTCAAAACGATTGCAACAAGTGTGCCCAAGATAATCATGAATCGCAATATTGGCCTTGTAATAGCAATCCTGCTTTGTGTAGGTGTGAGACCGAGACGGCCAGCACAACTACCACTGTTCCCGAGACGACTACAAGTACTACATCTCGAATAGCAACAACGCAACCTCCTGTGTCACATGCACCCACAAACAGTCCAACAGCAGCGCCAACTAAGGCTCCTACTAATCAGGTAAGTCATTTGTCTTCTTGTGGACCAAGCATTGTTTTTTTTTCAGACATGTCCACTCATTTCATCTTCTCTGTTCAGCCAACCGTGTCTCCAACAACATCAAGCCCAACAAAGACTCAACTGAGGAGCCCCACGTCTTCTCCAACATCACTCAGCCCATCACATAATCCATCAAGAAGCCCTACATCATCACCAACCAAGGATGAGTTAAGGACAGGTCCAACTGGCTGGTATGTCAATAACAACAAGTGCACCTTTGGGCAGTCTACAACTCTCACTCAGACATTGCATACAAGTGCAAGCGAATGCTGCCACAAAGAATTAGGCTGGATCGGTAATGAAATGTGTGTATCAATATCCACAGGAGTTCACACGAACAAGTTCTATGCCGACCAGACAGCAGGTGTCTGCAAAAAAGATTGTCCATCTAGTGATGGACTACCATGTGGTGGAAGTCCACCTGATCTATCACTAACTTTGTATACCTCTATTGAGACTTGCTGCACTACCAAGATTTCTTGGGAAACTGCGTGTGTAGACAAATCGAATGGAGATGAGCCACAAGGAACAGGGAAGTACTATGTAAATTGGGACTACAAACAGTGTGCGCTTGATTGTCCTCAAGGAACGGCCGCTGGCTGCGGAGGTGAGGCTAATAGTTGGGATGCAAAGTATGACACCGTAGATCAATGCTGTTCTACAATTAGCTGGGTTATGGATTGTGTGTATGCGGAACATCATCAGAGTGTTCATTCATTATTTGACTAGCATGTAGACGTGCAAGTGTAAATGTATCATCAAAAGGATCAATATGTGTGTGTTACTAAGGATTTGAGATTAAACCAAGCATGGATTACATATATCTAAAAAATTAAACAAGCATACTGTTTATGCCTTCATGTACATTTTTGCTCTGAAACATCGACGCATAACTCGGCTAGAAAAGTCTTCCTTTGGTACTTTAACTACTATTGCTTTTTTATTCGAAGCAGTAGAGGAACGTCTTCTAGATGCACATCGCTGTTGCTGCTGTTTAAGCCTTTTGACCGTCTGCTCTTNTTCATCCATCACCAAAAATAGATGAAGCTAAATCTAAAGAGTCACTTTTTTGTCAACTAACGATGATATGATTCTTCAAATTACAAGCGCTGTAACAGCAACTGATTCGGTTTTGATGAAGTTGAAGTATCACAGCCAAGTGAATTGTTGATAAGAGAAATGTTGACAAGAAGTCTAAATCAAGTCACCAAGACAAACATTTGCGTAATTTTACCTCCTCAAACTACTTTCAGTTATTTCTCTGACAAGAAACAACGAGCAATAGCCAACGGGATCTCCAACCAATGTTGTGGCAATGTCTACTAACATTTAAGATCTGGCCACTGTTTAAAATGCTCATTTACTCCAAAATCAACAGGGGCCGTTATTCGCTGCTACTCCAGGAACAGCAGAACAGCCAATGTCACACAAGTTGTCAACTATTCCACAAAGCATGAAGCGGAAATTTAAGGCAATGGCAGAAAAGGGTTGATGGCAATGGACATAAGTTCAACTAAGATAATTCAAGGGTGGTTTTATTTGTAAGAAATGTAAAATCAAGGGTTGAAAAGATGAGTTGGGATGATACCAATCAAGGCATGACAAATCGTTAGGCAACTTGAGACAGAAATATCTTTACTGGAGAAAGTGATCAACACAAGCCAGTGTTAAAGAATATCAATAAAGCTGAAATGATTTGTATGTTTTATGTTATCTACTTGGATCTGACAGGGATTGCCAAATCAAGGAATAACGTACAATGCGATCTTAGTCATTATGAAACATGTAATTCTGTGGAACCATACACCAGTAACACGACTAAGACCTGATGTACATCCTTGCTCTGAACTATTGACATACTATACTTGAATAGAAAATGGTTGGTTTAAAAATGGAAACAATCACATTAGCAATTAAGCTCATTCTATTCTAGTACTACTAGTATCCACTCAATCACATGGGATCTAGGATTAAAACAGTGCTGTAGAAATATAATTCATCGCATTGAGTTGCTAGTATTTGCCACCCATTGTCTCATCCAATTATATAACCAATGTCTGACTAATTGTACTTTGTTGTGTATCTTCTGACCTGTGGTCTTTGATTTGATGATCTCTTTAATCCATAAATATGTGCTCATACCAATTCTCTTGAGTCATTTTTGTGTGATATTGGTATAATTCCTGCCAGTGCTTCCAATACTACACTTTTGCTTCTGCTTTTGTTAGTGTAATATCTCTTTTTGGCTGAAATAGTGTTCAATGTGTTTAAATTTGTATAGGAGGTTGTTGTCGAGAAAGTTCATTTATTTCCTCCTCTGCTTATCAAATCACACCTTTGTTTCTTGTATTGTTGATTTATTATTGTTTCATGAATATGGAAATTGAGTCCATTCATCTTCTAGACTATCATTCAGTGATGACAATAATATTTCTTCTTGAAGCATGTTGCCAAAATGCATGCCCAAATGTTGGCTTTTGTCTGCAAAGAAGTTAAGATTTGTTGTTCTGCTGATCGTCTCTAAAAACCTTTCAGTAGGCCCTGCAAGAGTTTCTGTAAGGTGGGAGTTGGGAATGAGTCACCTATGGGGTTGATGCCCTAGATCTTCCCATAAATTTGTTTGGGGGAACTAAAAAAGCCCTCAATGTGTTCAATGTTCTCATTGCCCATGAAACATTAGATAAGAAGTGTAAAGCACCATCAACAGTTGCTCCCATCAGCCAAACTACCATATTGCTGCAGTGTCTCTGCCCAGGATTAATTTCTTCTGGATACTCCTTCATCTTGCCATTTGAAAAGACTGACCCACAACATGGTTACAATCATGAGATGTCGGGTATTCTGTACACAATATTTGTATGATTTTTGACACTATTCTTGGGAATGCACAGTTTTTGACATGTGTAGGGAGAGATCCAAAAATTCAGTAACCATTCGTGGCTTAATTCCTCTAGGGCATTTTATTGCTACATCGTAGAGCTAAACGATATTTACAAACAATCACACACCTCTTAGCCTAATCAACCATGTAATACAACCATGGCTTCATCAAAAAATCTCATTGTCCAAAAGCAAATGAACAAGAAACAAAATGCTAAAAAGCTTATTCAACAGCAACAGAGATGTGCTCCCAGGAGACATTCATCTACTGCTTTGAATAAAAATGCAACAGTGGTGAAAGTGTCCAAGGACAATTTTTCCAGTCAAGTTATGCACTGGTTTTTCAGAGCAAGGATGTATTTATATTAGCTGAGGGCATGGATGAAAATAAATGCTTCAGTATCTGTCATCGCTCATTTGATTGTTATTTTTGTGTCTTCATGTATGATAATAGATATCCCATCTAAGTTGTATCATGATTACAAATCATGCATCAGTTATTGACAGTCTGAGCTTTAGTAGCAGCTATCAAATTAATGTGAATTTCCAGCCCAAATATTCAGAATTTAATCTCTATCCAAGAAATTGGAATCCTCTCACGTTCTAAATCATATCTATAAACCTGCACACATGTGATCATTGCACAAATACGTGAATAACATAGTTAATACCTCATAATTCAACACGCTCCAGTCATAATTCATACGTTGTTTTGCGGATGAGAAATCTTTGCTATATGTTGATCATAGTATCGCATATAACGACATGCATTTGTCTTAACAAACTCTGCAATCTGATCCTCACCACCTCGCTTTCAAATGTTGTTCCAATCCACAACATTGAACATCAGTATCACATGTCGTAACATTGATCGAGAGCGGGCAAGGGCGGGCCGGCTGTGTTCTGGGAAATAAATTGGCGCGTATGAATTTGGCGTGATGTGAAAAATAGAATTAAATTGATTTGTATTTTTTAAAACCGTCTAGCTGAATTTCTAATATTAGACGCTTGTAGAGGGTTCTGGAAAATTCAATTTATTTCACAGAACCCAGAACCCTAAAAATCCAGAACCCAAAAGATATATCTCGCATCTATGTGTACTGCCAACTTCATATCACTCTTTTGATATGTCGCTACTGCTGGATCCTGTGATGCTAAATATTTGAGCAGCTGTTTGCATCGTTACATTGTTTCTTGTTTTGGCTTTGATTGTTGTGAGGCCAGGGCACTGAGTGCAACAAGGATTGATTCATTGACAGATTGTCCGTACCAATTAAACTTTCCGTTGACTTGTTGGACGTGCTTCTGATCCTCTTTTGTTGCTTCATGCAATTCATCGTGCTCCACATATTGTACATGCTCACCATACTTAGGTTTAAGATGTGGATAAGGGGGGTTTACAAGTTTCGTTGGCTTCTCAATCCCAAATTGACGCAGAGCCTTTTCAAGGTAAGGAGCCATGCATAAATTCACTTGCCCATTCTCATAATCCCAATCTAACTCTATTTTCAGGAATTCTTTTCCATCTAAGTCCACCTTTACATCATAATATTTCCGCAGGGTATCAATTAGTTGATTGAGATCTTCCATCGAGTAACAGTATTTGATGCCAAAGTCATCTACAATTAAGGCGAACAAGGTAGGCTTGGCTCGGTGTTTCCAAAGCCAAGGTATGATCTAGCTTTGATAGTAACCTTCTACTACCAATCTTTCCTCTCACTCATCGTGACTGGTTGCACCACTCTGTAGTTGACCATACATGCCTCAAACTACGCAAATGTACACCCAGCCATCCTCCGTTGCTATCCCCTGTAAATTGTACTCCCATATGATTTCTTCGGGTATGTCAGATAATCTGACTCTTTTCAAACGAGTGTTAAGGTAAAAGTTTGAAATATCTGCCGTTGCAAATTTTGCTCCTGGTGAACTAATCACGCTGTTCAATAATACTTTTGCCAATAGTAGGCTTGCTGTTGGTGTACCTACATCCTCAGTGTAGTTAACAAAGTTTCAACCCATGGTAGCTCTGGTTCGGTTGGGCTCATCTTTCTCCGTTCAGGCGTTACTTACAAAATTGATGTATGTCATGTCCCTTCTTCAATCTGATGGCACTTCTTCCTTTCTTATGAAGTATATTGTGTTTGTGCCTTTGAACTTACCTCCAACTCCCTGTGCTGATCAGCCAAATTTGTTTGCGGCTAAATTGTTCCAAGCTTTGGCATATTTTGGGTGTCTCAAGAGTTGCCTGTATTCGAGCATTTCTCCAGTTTCATAATCAAGGAATGGACTTGCTGCTGCTTGAGTTCAATTTTGGGCTGATACTTGCTGTGCAATTGTTTCTGCTGGCTGTTGTGATGGCTCGTTTGATTATCCCACCCTTGGAGCTTGGCTTTCAGTGGTTTGCACCCTTGGAGGTGACACATAGGTGGCTGTATCAATTGGTAGCTTGTTTCCTGGCTTGAACATATGTTCCAATTTCTGTAGTGCTCAAAAATGTTCACTTGTTGCCTGATTGTTTCCTACTCGTTGCCATAATCCTTAATAACTCTTATAAAGCATTCTGTATCCTGTCTTATGGTGTCACTGTAGGCTGTGTAAGATAGTGATGTTTGAAAAAGACTGTGTCACTTATCCTTTTAGCTCTTGTTTTCTTCACAAGTACTACGTGCACCCTGTAATGTTCAAGTGATGTCATTATGTACCATCCATCTGCTGCTCTTTCACCATATATCTTTCTATTATTTGGCTTCTCATGGAATTGCACTGCACATCCTATTGGAGCTAATGGCATTCTATTATAGTTGAACTGGCGGATCTCATTGGCGATCAATATTACACGACTAATTTAATGAGAGTGATGAACTCCCTGATTTGCTTTTTGCAAACTATCTAAAATGCAGTGTGCTTTATGGTTCTGTATTTTTTGGGTTCTAGGTTCTGGGAAATTATTCTAAATTTCCCAGAACCCTTTTCGACACATAATTCTAGAATTTGGTGCCAAATTTTTATTTCACAGAACCAAAAAATGAAGCTTGGCTTTCTCATCAAAACTGCACAACGGCGGCCAACAGGCATGTTTATCCACCCGTCCGACGACAACACATCAATTTCATCGGTTATGCTTTTTCGTCTTCTGTTGTTGGGTTCTGGGAAATACAAATTTGGTGCCAAATTTTGAACTACGCGCCAAAAAGAGTTCTGGGAAATTTAAAACATTTACCCAGATCCCAGAACCCAAAAAATTAAGAACCATAAAAAAGCCCACCATAAGAAGATACTCAAATAGTATAGCTGAAATGGGTTTGATCATGAAGCTTGATCCGAGTCTAAGGGTTGACTTGACTGCTATCAGGATGCCAACTTTGCAGTATTGTGTGGGGCTATGAAGAATGAAGACAGTCAGGATCTCCATTGTACGTACAGTAGAACAGACTATGTGGTTCTTGCCTTTGATTGATCAGTACTATGACACTCAGTATTACAAACAGAAATCTCCAGAAGCATAGATTCTATACTAGATCTCCCTCTTCTGTACCAAAGGTATCTCAATATCAGCCTCAACATGTGGATTGTTTTATATCATCTACCTTCTTTGAACTTGAGAGTAGTAACTTCAGAAGACTTGGTTATGATTTTTGTACTTAACTCGTTCTTTCCCTTTCTTTGAATAATAGATGGGTCACTGCGTGTGAACATTACTAGCCTTATGGTCTTAATTCTGTTGGCCTCAGCTTCTTTAGTTTAGTACGTAGTTACCATATGACGTCCGAAAACAGGCGCTTCATTGGATGGGTTGGCCAACAATCATCCAATGAGCAATACTTCATTTGTCGCCGAATTCCATCTAGTTGCTGATGATTCGAGCAGTGACATGCAATCATGTTCACAGAAATTATTGCTATTCATGTCATGTTTCTGGCTTTTTTGGCAGACGATCGGCCTAACAACACAGCAAAGCAAGGAAAACAGGCAACTGAACATGTCGTATCTACCACAGAGAATTTCTACCTGCTCTCCAACAATAATTAGACACACTAGAAAAATTTGCTGTTCAATGATGTATCCAGCTAACATTGACGATGAGTTTATCATTTTGAACTTTAGGCTCTACAATGGCCCATTACTTTTAATTAACAAGTTGATGTGACTACACACAAAATCACGTCTACAAGCAAATTACACAAATTTGTGTGTAGCCGCTTGCATCCACAACCCACGAAAAAGAGTTAAATAATAATTCTTGTCGCATAATCTTCGGACACGTGATGTTAAGTGCAAGTGCAGCAATAATGGTGATTCTTTGCCTCAAGGTAAGTAAGGCGAGGAAAAGGAGGGAAAAAGCTGGTACAGATTCCTAGGTTTGTAAGACAACAATGACTGATTTGTTGCATTTTTACAAGAAATTTTCAAGTTCAAGAGATGAATGATTCAAGTCTATTTACACTATCACTGGATTTTTAGTGGACTGAACCACTTCACTGCCATCATTGTCCGTGATGACATAGAGAGCAAGTGATGTGGAAAAGGATGTTTAGTTAGTTTGTATGAGTTGAGAGTGGTTGATGTTGATGGTGCACTTGAACTAGTAGCCAGAAGTCCATTCTGACAATGTAACTGATTGAATGAAAGCAGATCAATGTTCACAATTCATTTAAACACCTTTTCATATGAATGAAACTCCCTTTAAAGCAGCAAATGGACTGTTCACCCAATATTTGCATAACATCAATTGAAGTTTGTGCTTGTGTCAAAGATAGTGACTCTAGGATATGAAATGTGATTAGAGGTGGTCTCTCTTCATTAAACCATACAGAATGAAGTACTTTTCCCAAGTCCTCATTGAGATAACATGCTTGATATAAGTATTGTTTGTTCACTATAGAGGTTGTTTGTGAATCTCATGCCAAACCCACCATTTTTATTGTGATAAACATCTGAAGTGTTGGGGTTTTGTTCTTGTGGTACTGCGTCTACTTGCTCCATTGCTTGAGTAACTTTTTCAGTTGTGGTGTACACAAGTGTACATCTATGGATCTGATTGTGTGGTATTTACATACACTTGAAGGTATCTAAAGTCAAGAGGAAGGCCATTCTTCTATGCAAGAAACAAGTGATGGGTTGCAACCTGTTGCAACAGGTTGCAATCAAATAAAAAGGCAATTACCTTTAATTTAAAACATTATCATTATACTTATGTATAGAAAACATTTTAGTACAAAGGTCATTGGGTTTTGAGCTTCATATCTTTGGCTCTCCCAAAACAAATCAAACCAACGATAGATGAACCGCCGCCATCAGCCATCAGCCATCATCTCAATTGAACAAACTGTCACCAGCTGTCACGTTAAGAACAATAAGTTAATTTAATCCACCATGCATCTTTTATTTGAGACCCCGGCGGGATATTCACTGTTTAAAGTGAGTGGTTTTTGACGGTGTTATCGGCTTTTTTTATGGTGATGGGTGATGGCGTTGGATGGATTGGCTCCGTGTGGCAGCTGCTTCTCTAAGGCCAGTTTTGGCTGATTCGAGCTTGTTTCTGGATAAAAATGTAATCGATACCTGCTGCTCCCCTACGCTTAATCTGATCACATCTCATATCTAATTAATTATTAACTAACCTCATCCACTTTAATTCAGATAACAGACGACAAAAAGCTCTCCAAAACGGACCCCGACGACCTCCACACAACCTTCTTCTCATCCCCCTCCACCGCCAAAAAATACACCTCCCTCATCCACTTCGAACCCTTCAGCGACACAGCCGATGCCGTCTCAGCCGCCGCGGCATGCATCGATGGCAAGGTCCCCAAAAGCCTCAAGAGCTTTTTGAAGAAGCAGCTCAAGAAGAGCAAGGGGGAGAGTTTGGCTGTGGCTGATAAAGCGTTGGTGGCGGGGATTAAAGAGGCAATGCCTAATCTACCTTGTAGTTTGGCTTGTGATTCGAAAACTCACGAATTGTTCAGGGGTATACGGTGTTATTTGGATGAATTGATGGATGGAGAAGAGAAGGAAGGGCCGGGGGTGTCAGAGGGGGATTTGAATGCTATGAGGTTGGGGTTGAGTCATTCGCTTTCGAGGTATAAGTTGAAGTTTTCGGCGGATAAGGTTGATACTATGGTGATTCAGGCTATTGGGTTGTTGGATGAATTGGATAAGGAGATTAATACTTATGCTATGAGGGTTAAGGAGTGGTATGGTTGGCATTTCCCAGGTTGGTATTTTATTTGTTGTTTGATTGATTTTAGCTTTCTCATTCTCAGTTGCTGAAAGAATCATCTCTCTCCTCTAACATCCTGGTAGAACTTCAGGGCATTGTAAATGACAACGCCCAATACTCAAAACTAGTTCTAACCTGCGGCTACCGAAACAAATTCAAAGACTCAGACCTATCCCAAATACTAGAAGAAGAGTCAATCGAAGCAGCAGTTAAGGAAGCTGCAGAAATTTCAATGGGAACCGAAATCTCTGACTTGGACATTATCAACATCCAAAGCCTGGCAGAACAAGTCTTATCCATGACTGAATACCGAATTCAACTATTCGACTACCTAAAGAATCGAATGAACGCCATTGCTCCCAATCTAACCATCCTCCTCGGAGAATTGGTGGGAGCACGTCTCATCTCCCACTCTGGGTCACTCATGAACCTCGCCAAACAACCTGCCTCTACAGTCCAAATCCTCGGTGCCGAAAAGGCCTTATTCAGAGCACTCAAAACCAAACACGACACACCTAAATATGGATTAATCTACCACGCCTCTCTGGTAGGACAAGCGGCACCCAAACACAAGGGTAAAATCTCTCGCGTCCTTGCTGCCAAAGCCGCTCTAGCCATCCGCGTCGATGCTCTATCCGATGAAACAACCGACACCCCCGACACCACAGTGGGATACGAAGGCCGAGCCAAAGTCGAAGCACGACTGCGTCAACTAGAAGGAGGAGATGGAACCATAAACCTAGCCAATAAAGATGGAAAATTAAGCGCCGCCAAAACAGCAAAGTACGTCCCCACCGCTGCCAAGAGTGCCGCCGTGGCTCCATCATACAATACATCAAGTGACATGGTATTAGATGATAATGACGAGGAGGCAAAAAAGAAGGCCAAGAAGGAAAAGAAGAAAAAGAGAAAGGCCGAGGAGGCAGCTGAAGAAGAGGAGGGTAAGAGTAAGAAGAAAAAGGTTAAGAAGGAAGAGGAGGGGGATGATGTGAAGAAATCGGCGAAGAAAGAGAAGAAGGCTAAGAAGGAGAAGAGAAAGTCGAAAGATTAGGAGTTAATCTTTATGCTTTGGTGATTTAGTATGATATTCAGTAAATTTAGATAAATCTTAACACACTTACTTATCCTTTTGTTGGCTTCAATCTAGTGGCATGTAGCAGTAAGTCAGCAATATCTAAAGCCGTCAGCAAGTAAATATTGACAATTTCTTATCCTTTTGATAGCTTAGTCATTGCGTCACCACCGATCTTGATTCACGGCAACACTGACTTCATTATCGAAAATGTTAAAACGCATGCCCTAAATCCAAATACGGAAATAATGTAATGAATGCCATAAGTGTGATTAGAATACTGATTTTATTTCTTTGATATAGATCGCTAATTTATGATCAGTTTACAGTATTATTCAACAAGGTTGCTATGGCACCAATCATTCTGTTTCCATTTAAATACACTGTCAATACTCAAACATTCTGTCTAGTACGTTTACGCCTTCATGTACATCCTCGCTCTGAAGCATCGACTCACAACTCGGCTAGAAAAGTCTTCCTTTGGTACTTCAATAGCTGTTGCTTGTTTAATTGAAGCTGTAGAAGAACGTCTCCTAGAAGCACGTCTCTTTTGCTGCTGTTTAAGCCTTTTAGCAGTCTGCTCTTTTTTCATTTGTTTTTGGGCCATGAGAATTTTAGCTGAAGCCATGATTATCTTGCTTTGCAGAAGTAAGTTGATGTGAAGCTTAAAGTTGTTTGTTTTGATGTTGCTTTAAATTATTTATGACCAAAGTTGGCAGATACTTATAGCTGTTATTAATGAGGCCCTCGATCAATGCCAGACCCAAGAGACTGGGACCTTCTTGCCAAAGCTGTAGGAGTAGAATAGTGGTAATATGCAACAATGTGTGACAGCCGACAAGAAAGAGTAGCCAAGGGCAATGACACCACAACCAAAACCTTCTTGCAAGAGGTAAGGATTAGCTTAGGACGTAATTTGCACTAATTCCGAGATATTCTTGAGAAACAAGGCGACAATGACGCCGAGCATCCAAGGGGTAATCTTAAATCTTCCATAAATTTCCATCATTCCATCAATTTCCATCACGGA
>JALLAY010000423.1:0-15670 GCA_036939635.1 Cyclotella baltica | reverse complement strand
ACCTCCCCCTTTCGTACAGAGGTAATTTTTCACTATCCTCATGAATAATTTGCTTGAATGTACAATAACTACCTTTCAAATCATAGAGTGTTTTTACCATCTTCTGCACCGAACCCGACGTCAAGCAACAAGCAACAAGCAACCACTTCATCAGCTTTCAACTTTCAACAGCCGGCCACCAGTCACCGACCGAAACGGCCCTCAATATCTAAACACCATGCACCCACACGCCACCCCCTTCACCTACCCAGAAGAACGCCTCTCTTCCTGCGCCTCGTATCTACTCAACGATCAAAAGTATGATATGGGGGAAATAAACGCATGTCGAGAATTATTCGTCCAACACGCAAATTACTACAATCGACCTCCATTAAACGCAGACGAAGAGGCCTTCTTCCAAAATCTCTGGTTGAATGGGTTTGAAAATAATAACGACGGGGATGGGGGCATTAATACGGGTAGTAAACGAATACGTGCATTCCTAGAAAATGTAAAATTCATACACACTCACAACAATCAGGAAGAAACACGACACGAAGTGACGCTTAATCGATTTTCTGATTTGAGTTTGGATGAATTGCCGCTCATGACAAGCTCTTCTTCTAACGCTAGTAATCATGCCAATGGTGATTCAAAAGAGGGCAACATTAGGTCATACATGTGGATGAACGAGTTGGAATCAGAATTAAATTCACCAACAGGAACATTCCTAAATTTAGACAGTGAAGAATTAATCATTCAACTGGGAGAAAAGATACAGCAACGCAAACAACAAACCAATAACCCATCATATTCCATTCTTTTTCAACAAATCAATTCTCTATTCAAAAAACAAAAATGGTACCATGGAATCTTTGACTCATGGTGGTGGATCGGTGACAACAGACAAAACACCAACACACCAAAATCCACCACTGCCACAATCGAAGAACACTCTCATCATTCTTCCTCTACGGCTGGAGGCAAGTCATTTACGGTTGATTCCAAGAATGAAATGAATGGGATTGAAGAAGATGATAGTACTCGTAGTAAGAAGAAGGATGAATGGGAAGAGTATTTGAATTGGGCTACGGGTGATAATCCGGATGGGGTTGGGATTGTTCATGAGGCTATGGATCAGGTTTGTTGGTTGTTTCCTTTTTATTTTGATGATTTGTTTTATATTGTGTGTTTTTGTTTGCTTATCTTTACTTACATCATGAAATTATTCTTGTTACAAGTTGATGATCTTAATGTTTTGTTAACCAGCTTTTGCTTATTTTCGTTGCTTACATACCTTATTTGATTCAATTGTTTCCCACGTTTTTGATCAATAGGGACTGTGGTAAGAAGTTTATGTTTAACACATCTCATGCACCAGCACATGTTAAAAATTATTCAGTATGTCTTACATTAAAATATGTCATTTTCAAAATTCTTTCTAGTGGCTCCTGCTGGGCTGTGTCAGCTCTAGGCAGGTATGTGCTTCTTCTTAGTCATTTATTGCAATTTCTTTGCATCTTTCTCTCAATCATTGAGACTTGTTGTATCATTACCATTCTTGAATCATTCAAATCAGCATGGAAGCATCCATAGTACGTAACATGGCGTACATGGCATACGAAGAAACATACAAACACCCCACAGCCTTAACAGCCAAAATCCATCGCAAATCAGACCTCCGATCCATATCCATCTCCACAGCCCAAGACGTTGAACTATCCAGCCTCCAAACCGCTGACCTCTCTGTACAAGAACTAGTCGATTGCGACACCCGCTATGATCAAGGATGCGCCGGTGGCAATCCTCTGCTGGCATTCTATTTCCTCCATCGATTCGGCGTCACCTCCACCTCGTCCTATCCCTACACTGGTAAACAAGATACATGCCAATATCACAAGGTCGACTCACCAATAGCCACGGTAGAAACTTGGGGAATACTAACGCCAGATCATGAGAATAATATGCAAAAAGTTTTGAGGTATATAGGTCCCGTGGCTGTGGGGTTGGTGGGTGCCGACCCTGCGTTTTTGAGTTACAAGGGCGGTGTGTTTAAGGCACGAGGTGGAAAGTGTGCCAGTGGTGAGGCGGATCATGCCATGTTGATTGTTGGGTATGGGGTTGAGGAGAATAAGGATGGGACTAAGGTGTGTTTGTGTTTTGGCGGTATTTGCTTGGCATTTGCTTTGCTAACTCATGAGTTTATGCTATATTTTTAGACAAAATATTGGATTGCACGAAACAGTTGGGGTACTGGCTGGGGTGAGAATAATGCATATGTTTTTGTTTTTTCTACTTATCCAACATAGAATTACATTGCTAATACAAACTGTTACCTCTTGGCATTCTGTCTCCAGGTGAGAACGGCTACATACGCATGGAAAGAATTGGCGGTAAGAAAGGCAGTCGTGGGGTTTGTGAAATAGCTCGCAGCCCAAGTGTAGCACTAGGTGGGATGTTTACAAAAGACGCAGAACTTTCAGTGTACGATCGTGATTTTCACAGGAGTCATCATAATAGTAAGGGGCACTTGGGTAGTGGGTATTCCAAGTTGAGTCCCAGGATGGCCTCGGACCCTTCTCCGTTAGAGAGTATAATTCATAGAATTAGGCAAAAGTTTGGATTTGTCCAAAAGGGTATTATGATGAGCACTCTCCATGGCAGGTTAGTTTTATATGTGTTCTTGTTCATGGACTGGTTCATCTCATACGTAATCACACTCCTCAACCTAAATATCGACAACAGTGAAGAAGAATCATCCACGCAGAGGGCAATCCCCATGTCTGAAATCCTTGCTGCCATGTCTCTGTTATGTCTCTTGACCTACGTATACCGAAGACGCAAACGAAGACAAACACGAAACAATCGTGTTAGGACCCAGAGCGAAAGTGAACTTAACTCAGTTTCAACCAATGATTTAAGTGTTGTCTGTGTATGTAATGATTCATTCGGAGAAAGGTATGGAAGTGAGCATGCTCAAACCAATGTAGGAGAGAGTACGGCTTTGTTGAGTGATTGCAGTGATAGAGTTACTTATTTGTAATCATGACCAATAAAAGCTCAAGGTACAAACAACTTACCACTGTTCCATGTGGAATCATGTGGAATGCAAATCATAAACACGCGAACAATAAATAGACAAGTAACATTTTTTCTGATATTATACATTATCGGACAGGTGGTGCAAATTTTTCGGAATCATGCCTAAACTTCCTTGGTGGCCACCGCAATACCAGACAAGCACTCCAGCTCATAGACTCATAGGGATGAGATGATTGTTAATCAAACCCTTATGGCAACCGCAGCATGCAATGAACCCAACTCGATGGTCAACTACTCAAAATAGTTAGTAAAATACTTCAATGACACACTACTTATTGTTGAAGTGTGGGACCATTTTGTTAGACTAACAACTCATTTGGGAGTGTCTCTAATTATCAACTTTTTTGTCGGACTTTTGCATCTAGTTCTCATTGGTCATTTATTTTTCATCATTCACCATTGTCAAGATGATTCAATTATTCTGAATACCATTTCAGCTCGGGTTATCTTCTGCCCACAAATCATGTTTCCGGCACACTCCGATGAAGTATCAAAACTGGCCTTAATGCTAGCCATAGCCATGCCCATTGTTGCCTCAGAATCATTGTCTGTAATGACATTTGTAGGACCAATTTTAGTCAACTGGGTTGAATGTCTCATACTCACAGGTTGATAATTATATTGTAAGATCATAAGAATATGGTTCTGCCGTAGTTCAGTGAAGAAGTCAGGTTGGGGTTAGGGATGCTAAATGTAGTCAGCCACAAAGAACTATCAAATGTTCATGTGACATGTTGTTCTATTGCTCCTGTTATTTTCCTAAAGTAGGATTGCACTCTGATTTTAATCGTTTTGGTGCACAATGGATAGTTTGAGTGGATATCCTTGAGCTATAAGGAAATATTGTGTCCATAGGATACATGACATGGTGCCGTGCACTGCAACAATCTCTGCCTCCGTAGAGTGGGTGGTGTTGATTTTCTGGCTAGTAGAGCTTCCGTTCATCATCCTCTTGCCAGAGGTCACTAGGGATCTGTTGTGACTCTTTGTGTCATCATGTACAGCAAAAGAACTGTCAATGAACCACAAGTTTTGGTCTAGATATGCAAGGTAAGGTGCAGAAATTTGGTTCTCCTCGGGTATTGAAATCACTTGGACCAATTTCTTGTAGTCATCTGTATCAGGGTTCTTGATCATTTCAAACAGAAATGGTGGTCACCACATTTGCATAGAACAAGAAGTTGTACTGTTATATTGTGGATTAACTTTGTGGTTGCATCATCCTGCTGAACTGTGTCATCTCTGGTCTTGAAAAATGATTGTAACTGGGGAGTTGGCTGTTCCTGAAATGTCCCTGGGATTGTGATTGGGAACCTTTTCAATATGCCTCCATATTGACCATGACTTTGTAAGGCTTCAAGAAGTCCAGTTCAATATCCAGATAACCATGTACCTTTTCTCTTCTGATTATTAGTAGGTTAATCTTGCTGTACTTCTCCTCAAGCAATACAATAATGATACACAATACAACTTTGGAGTCCCTGTGTAATATTTTTGGATACATATGTCAATGAAAAGGAATCTTGTGCTAAGTTCAAAAAATTCCTCAATATACTAGAGGAAAATAATCATTCACATCAAACGGTCAAATGGGGTTTGCCAACAATCACTGCATTTGTTATTATGCCTGGTCATATCTGGATAAAAACTTCACTTGAAACATCCACTTTGATTTAATATCCAAAATTTGTTCGACAAGCGGTCTGATGAGAATTTTTAAACAAGAATCCTCTATTGATCGAGAGTACTTATTTCAACAATGCAACAAGTGTTCAACAAGGTGTGTATGCTAGAACTGAATGGCCCCATGGTCCCATCTTTTATTCACCCTTCCTATCCCAATTCAAATACCATAGATGTTAGTTAGAATTAGATCAGAGAAAGTGTATTATGACATCCATTTCCCAAAAAAGATGTTTCTTGATATTCTTTGATTCCCACTTTCTTTACGACTAATCTACACCTTCAGATGTACCTGAAACCTCTTGATCTTTGGACTATATGAAGAGACTTTCTATTTGGAGCATCACTTGGGTTGAGTACTTTTTGTGTAGTGTTGCCGGGTGATATTTCTCACATTATTTGACTTATTTATGCTAATGTTCCCGACAAAAAATAATGTTAACTCTAGAGTGGTAGCAAAAAAAAGAGATAAATTTATTCCTGACAATGCGTTGTTGGGAACTATTGTTTGTCCCTGACAGTGTGTTGTCAGGAATATATTGCTTTGCATATAAAAAGGTAAAGTTATGATGGGTCTTAAGCTAAGGACCATGTCATCAAGTATTATCTAACTTCAAACAGCTTTAACTTGCATTCGCCAATCATTTTTATATAATAAAATTCATATTGGGCATCATCGGAAAATTCTATTCTCAACAACGACAAGATCAGAACAAAAAATCATGCCAAAGAATTTGAACTAGCAGCTGTGTAACTATCAAGGACAGCACATAGTAAACTGTATTTGTGCATCTCTGGGAAAAGTTCTTGGAATGTTTTTAAACTGGATAGATTTTGCCACTTATGTGTGTATTTACTACACTGTGATAGTTGGAGCCGGAAGACAATGATAAACCAAGATACTTTTAATTCAAACTGTAACACCATCATATTGGAAATTATGCTTTATTGGAGACACTCTTCATGCACTTGTTCTCCTGACATGTTTGGGAATGTGTTAAAGAAACATGGGAGTCCCAGTGTTCTAGGTAAAATGTACTTATTTTTATAGTCGCAATTGAGAATGCTGCATTGCCAAAACAAATTGAAATGAACTTGGGCTAATAACCAGTATGAAATGGAATGTTATTGAAATAACTCAGCAAATAGTGAGGTGCAATTGAATTACATTCATTTTCCTAGAACCAAAGGGTAGCTCGATCATGAAAGCAAAGAGGTGGCAGCTCTAAATATGTTTGATGTGGCAACTGTGGTCGAGTGGTATGGCCAATCAACAAAATAGTACACATGCAGGTTGCTCGTGTGCTAGCCCAAGGGCAAAACTATTGGCATATGTACCATATGTTAACTATCCGGTTATAGAAGAGGCTTAGGTGGACTCGGGGCCAGCCTAAGAAGGCTTGCTATGGAGGAGATGACACAGACCTAAACCAGAAATTATGGGCTTACATAGGCACCTACTTAAGCTATTTTTGTAACCAATCATATCAATTCAATCAACCCATGGACCATCAACATTAACAGATAACTTCCTCTATGATGGTCTGAATTGATTGATGATTTCGATTTTAATTTCAATTGATCCGTTCAATTGAAAGGGACAGGCTGTTTCTTCTGTCAGTTTGATTGGTTCGAACTAGACAACACCATTCGTTTGTTTCAGATTTCAATCCAATCCACACTGAGAGACAGATCAATTGTTTCACTTTCAATTGACTATTAAATCAAATGTTGTCCAAAACTTTTGATTCAATTGGGGGTGTTAAGAATAACAAGAATTTGATTGACCAGGCTATACTGATTGTTGTGGCAAACAGGCTTTGTTGTTCGTTATGAGGGAAGCCGTTCTTATTGATACTATCAACCGCACCATAAGCCAGACGACATTTGTTGCAATTGATTCCTTTTTTTGGATCACATGCCATTGATTCATCATTCAATTGAAACAACCAGGCTGCAGGACGGTCATTCGAATTGTCAATTGAATCAAATGGTTGATTGATGTTTGATTCAATTGATGATTCAAATGGATGGTCTGGTGTGTGTGTTCAGCAGCGGATCGGCCATAGTGGTTTGCTTGTTGACTTGTTGAGTCGGTTGATGATCGAAGACGCATGAGTGAGATCTTGCTTAGTGTTTTTTTTGAAAATTTGGACCGTTAAAAATTGTGCATGAGACTCTACGTGTGTTATTTTTTACTAGTGAAAAGCGAGTAAAATTGCGCAAAATCTCAACCTTGTACATAGCACTCAAGTTCATGCTGTGTAGGATATTCCTACACAAAATTAACAGCCAGGAGCAGGTATCATTGGATATGGCTGCTTCTTAAATTAGCTTTCCAAATCAGTTCCACTTTTAACTTAAGTAGCTCTAGTGAAAAAGTTATACCTTTTTAACTGATGCTACTCAAAGACCTTTGTCAAAGAAATGGTCTGCATATGGAGACACTAAATTCTTTTCTGGGAAGCTGGGAATGCAATTGATTATGCATCTTCTCTATTTTCTCATACTCAATGCACGTGGCTGCTTCATTTTTGTTCCTGAGGATTTGACCAGAAGGGGAGTGAAGATGTGGATTGAACATCATGTCATCACTGCGTCTACTGCATAGTCGCCAGGCATGGCAGGTGCTGGAGCTACTTCGTACTGTGAGTGTGACCAGCGTACCTTAGGAATATGGAGTAATCAAGGATAGGGGTACCTACCTACCTAGTATAATCTATACTAGGTACTTTTATCCTACATACTTCCGTTCTTGGTTCTTCTTGCTTCAAAATCTTAGTCGAGCCGACTCGACCGCCGCTGAGCTCCATCCTCACCCCATAAATAAAGCAACAACACACACAAAAATGCCCATGAAACCACCGCGCCACGCCTTCCCAATCCCCTACCAAGTCGAATTCCACGAAGAAAACAAAGGCCGTCACTTAGACTCAACCAAACGAAAGCTCGTTTGGAAATTCGGATTCGTTCATCCACCCACGATTTTTCCTCATTTGTTTGACGATGATGAGAATTACGTGGGGTATCGTGAGGAGCGGGCGGATGAGAGCAGGAGAGTGTTTGGGAATAAGAGTGGGATTGAATGTAGGGGGAGGGAGCATGAGGTTGTTTTGGTTTGGAGTTTGGTTTCGGGGAAGGCTCATGTGAGAACAGTCCATTGCATCTTGTGCACCAGTCGCATTAAAATATCTTCATTGCTAAAAATATATCATATGATTTCCATGAATACAGATTTACGTAGACAACAGAGAGCTCTACCGCAACACTCCCCCCACAGACGAAATATTCAACCCCTTCACTGCCCAATTCCATCACGGATTTAATCTCCCCAACTCCAAATTTAACGGACATCATCGCATAGACATTAGATGCTACGCTCGCGTACCCATAGGAGCAAAGAATATGGCCACGGACGCCTATGGTGGCAAATTCCATCAATACGATTTAAGCGTTGATGGTTTAAGTTTCTTTAGTATGCCTGCAATGTATGAATTGGGCACAGATAAAATGTGGAGCAGGATTCAAATGTGGGGAATGGTTCGAGAGGATTCACGCGCGAGTGGCGATAATTGCACATCGGAAGATGAAACTGATAACGAGGTTAGAAAGAACAATCAGGAGTTGAAAAATGCTTATACAAAGAGCATGACTGATACTTACAATGCTTGGAATGAGATACACGATGCCGGCAACGGCAATTCAGAGAAGAAACGTACGGGACGACTGGTAGATGAATATCACTTTGACAAAGCAAAGCAGGCACAGCAGAAACAAATGCATCAAAATTCCTTTGATAGACGGTATCACAACCGATCCATTTCAAAAGATGAATACAAGGCAATGAATCCACAGAACGAACGCGAGGCGGAGAAAATGATGCAACTGGCCATGACTGCATCCATGAGAGATTTAGATAAAAAGCTGCATAATGTTTCTTCTTCGGGGATTAAGATCCAGCGAAAGACTAGCGATAGAAAAGTCAAGAGTGAGAATAACACACCTCGGCTGGCTGCGGTGGGTGAAGAGGAAAATCTAATTGATTTTGGAGAGGATAATATTAATGATATTTCGAGAGGAGTTTCACAAATTGCATTCTCGCCGGCAAAACAGTCGGATGATGTGTCGGTGTTGGGTGATGATGATATGACAACTGCTTCTTTTATGATGCCCATGCAACAGCCAAGATTTGGGGGTTTGCAGCAGCAGCATCAGCAGTCATTTTATCCGTACCAACATCATCAACGTGTACAATCTGGTTTTCATGATCCTACATTTAATCAAGTACCGTATACTCCATCAACTCCAAGCTCAAATACTGGTGGGTTTAATGATGCAGCATCTTTTGCTATGGCACCTCCACCTACCTGGGATGATTACAAGGATGCATTTGGTGGTAGTGTACGGGATATGGGTGCTTCCGTGATGGGAGGAGGAGCTTCAGTAATGAGCAATCCAATGATGTCTCCTATGTCGGCATCTTCTCCAATGGGTACTGCATCTTTTGTGCCACAACAATACCCGCAGCAGCAATACCCACAACAACCGTATCAGCAGCAGCAGCAGCAGCAGCAGCAGCAGCCACAAAATGGTTTTTCTGGGAATACCTATCCATCTGTAAATCAACAGTGGCAGGCACAGCCATTTGGAACGAATTCTCAATCAAATCCGGCGCCAGTGGCAACAAATGCTAACAAGCATTCGATGTTTGACCCTCTGAGTAACACTGATCCTTTTGCTTCGTAGATTTCAGTGTTGATCCTGGAATTGGTCAAATAGATCGTGTGTTTTTTACAGAATTAATTGTAAAGAAGAGTAAAATGATATCTAATAGATTCACTAGATAACCCCTTTTTTGATCATGAACCTTTGATAAGAGTGTCTTCGGACAATCTTCGGACCGAACTAAGCCTGTGTATTCAAGATTAGCTGGTTAAGTTAGTAGCTACAATACAAGAGTTTAGTCATATGTTCAGTTTAAGAGTCAACTAATTAAAATCACATGCTTTCAGCCATTTGCACTGCTCAACCTCCAGTGATTTACCCTGCCTCATCCTACCAAAAACTAATAAACATGGCCTCCGGCCAACCTTGTTTTCCACTATCCATCACTTAATATTACCCCACAGAGGTTGATTGTGTTTAGCCATTATTAGTTGTTCAGTGCAATCTATTTCACTCACAAAACCAACTCCTGTTACTAGAACTGTCAACAAAGAGTCAACAACTCTGAAACTCCACATTGAAACTACAAATGAACAATTTTTGCATCTGTTCTGTGTAAGCAAAATCGTTTGAAACGATTTAAGATAATAACAATCAACAAACTCACGTATGACTGTCATCATCCGAAGGTACTAAAGTTGTTTCGACTTGAAGATTTGTTGAGTTTGTCACTGATACTAACACAACAAATTATTGTCAAGATGCCACATCTTCACATCCCACTGTGGATTGTCTCTTTGGAGAGTTAATAATTGTTTGATGAAACTTACAGAAGTTCATCCATTCAAAATTACAGCAAAAATCATTTTAATTCCTTATTCACGGAGATTGTAGAGTAATAAGACTGCAGAACTGGTTTTGACCAATTTACTTGAAAACAGTGAAGTCAACAGCATGCAAATTCCCACATATGTCATTCAAAATCAATTAATGATCAAAAGAAGATAGCATTTTACTGAAAACAACCGTCATGAATCTTTATCGGACAAGAAAGCAAAACTTTGGCATGGATTTGAATTAATCATTTAAATCAACCCGTCAATCAACCAAAGCAAAGCATTCAACAATTATCAAGTGAAACCAGAAACCATGACACCAAAGCAATAGTAAACTGAACACGAGTCTTGGAAAATCAAAGCACATTCAGGCCAATTGCCAGCAATCAGAACACATTGGGTGGTTTTTTTCAAATCACAGAATCAGGGCTCCCATAAATTGATTATACTTGATATCGACAGTAGATACACCATTTGTATACACACTTAATTCAATCAAAATCTTTCCATTTAATTGGTTTGTTACAATGGAGGATGCACCAAAGCAGTCGAACAAAACACGACAAGCTTACCTTTCTGGTTTGGTTGGGAACTGGGACTTCCTTTACGATTTCTTCTTATCACACACAAAACAAACCTGAATCGAGGTTCTGTGGTCAGAAACACCACCAGAAGATTTGGTAACCTCAAGCTTGTGTCAGATTTTTTTGCAATGGACAGTTGTTGTGACATACAGAACGGACAAGCCTCTAAGTGTCAGATGGACTATGTCTGATACCTTCTGATACTCTATACTTGGTCAGAGAGCCGCTGTTGAAGATGACTAGGAATTAGAAATACTTCTAGAAGATCATGTGGTGACAAGTCTACCAGTGAACCTGTTGTTCCAATGTAGGTCCAGTTATGTATGTCATCACTCTAGAATGATGCGTCTTCAGCTTTGGTTGCAGTAGATATTATTGGGTATGACAGGTGGCAAATCTAAATCAGTCACCAAGACTTCTCAGAATAATTTAATTAATCACATTCATCCATACATATTCATATTGAATTAAATTGTTGATAGAGCAAGACACACCAATAAAAATAGATGATGATACTTCATCAGATAGTATTCTGTTCATTAGTTTGGCTCTCTTCAAACCCCCATAGGTGGCGAACTTCACCTGGTTATGAGCCTCAGCGCTCTTGCACAAATGGAAATAAGCTTATCATTGATAGCCTGAATGCCATCTGCGTTACAGTTACCTGAGTGAAGGATTCAAAAATCTAAACTAAGCCAGAGAGTGAGTGTGTACTATCGGGCAATTCAACAGTCGTTGCCACTCAATGCTTTAATTTTATAAAAAGCTGAGATTGCTTCTAGTAGATGAAATCAATAAGGCACATGAATTTGACCAATGCATTTATTTGCACATTAAACAAGCATCACCAGAGCTCTAAATTTCAATAAAATAATTGCCCAAAAGGTCATAACAAGCAAGATTCTACCACCACAGTGTCTACCTCGACAATTCCATCACCTTTCTAATAGCATCTAAATTCTTCGTCTCATCTGGCAAATAATACTTCTCATAAACCAATCCAAAAGGAGTATCATACCCACAAACCCTCTGAATCGGGGCCTCCAAACAAAAGAAACACTCCTGTTGCAGCGTAGCCACAATCTCTGCCCCAAACCCACAAGTGATAGGAGCTTCATGACTAACAATCAATTTCCCCGTCTTCATCACGCTCTCTACAATTGTCTGTGAATCCCATGGTAATATGGTACGTAAATCGATGAGTTCGCATGATATACCTTCTTTTGAGGCGAGATCACAGGCTGTTTCGAGGGTGCGGAGTTGAGCTCCCCATCCTACGATGGTGACATCTGTACCTTGACGCATTACTTCGGCTTTTCCTAGGGGTATTTCGTAGTCGGCGTCAGGTACTTCTTCAACTGCGGATCTGTAGATTATCTGCAAAGTTTTGAATGGAGGAGTGTTAGTTACTTATTGTTAGTATAATGGTCTAGCAGTAGATTTACAGAGTGTTGACACACCTTGGGTTCCAAGAATACGACAGGATCTTTGCTACGAATCGAACTTAGCAATAAGCCCTTAGCACATCTTGGTCCTCGAGGCATCACCACAACCAATCCTGGACTATTAAATGAAAGATACAGTTTAGGTAGAGAAATTAAGTGCATCTTCTTTGTAAATATGATTGCAATGGAGATATGTGATTTACTCACGTGTGTGCAAGGTATGCTTCTGGACTTTGGCTGTGATAAAGACCTCCATGTCCAACCTTTGAAATGATTTGAGAAATAGATCGAGATGAGGTACATCTAATAAAGCAGTATTCTTTCCTTTCATAATCTCAAGAATCAGAACTCACAGCACCACAAGGAGCTCTCAATGTAACACCTCCACAATTCCATTGATTTCCACTACGAAACCTGTTGCAAGAGAGATAGAATCATTTTGAGATGGAAAGCTTCAAGAAAGCTTACAAAGTCACGGTAGTCCCAAACATACCTGAACTTGGCCATTTCATTAACAATCTGATCCATTGCAGGACTGTTATGCATGCAATATAAGCAAGATTGGATGGATAGATCTGGGTGAGACAGAGTGCAAGAAAGAACATTTCACATCATCGAAAGAGCATCAAAACTCACAAGATGTAATCAGCAAACTGTATTTCACCAATGGCCGTTCCACCAGCAGAAGCATATCCCACCGCCATTCCCTATCAAAATGACACGAATCGTCAGAGATAACACAAGACATACTCGCTATCAAACCAAATTCATGACATCAAACGTACCGCAATGCCATTCTCCGAAAGTGGAGTGTTAAACACTCTCGCCTCCCCAAACTCCTCCCTCAAACCCTGACTACATCGAAACACTCCTCCAAAGGCTATATCTTCCCCAAACAAAATGGCCGTGGGATCTGTCTCCATTGCCGTTTTCAATGCCGAGTTGATTGCCGAGAAGAGGTTTAGTTTTGTGGTGGGCCCAAGGGTTTGATAGGGCGGTTCGCGAACGCTGGGAGAGTAGGCTGTTGGTTCCAATAGCATTGAGGATTGACGCGTTTGAGTGATTGCATTGTTTTTGACATGGTTGGCGAGGGAAATGGCCCTTCGTGAGGAATTCAGTGTGATTCTCGATAGCATTACGATTTACGATACTTTCGATTGATGGCAATTGAATGCAATGAAAACTGCAGTGGGGAAGTCCAGAGTGAAGGCTCAGTTAAGTTGACAAGAAGTGTTGTTTATTATTTATGTACAGTCCAGACGGGCGGATCCATTACAAAGGCAGCCACGGTCGAAGAACATTATTTGCTTGATGTGATGGAGACGATGATCGAAGCGACGACGGTGGGAAGTGCCGAAATCGTGTCAAATTAAGATGCAAAATATTACTTAATCTGTCCGGGAAAAAACATACATATTCGAACGAAGGAAGTAGAATTAAGCTCAATATTAGAGATAGGACCGTCGTGTTTTTACTTTAAGATTACTTAACTCCTCACGATTGATTTGATATATGATATGCCATGGGTTTCTCTGTTTGATTCACACTTGTGGCTGCTCTAAGCTCATCAAAACAGCCCCACGAACCAGAGATCGCATGCTGCGAGAGCCCGAACGCTCCCTAACCCATCGGCGAGAGTATCAATCGCCTGGTACGATCGTGGGAATGTGTGGTGCAAAAGGAAGCGGTCGAATTCAACTGATAGGTGAGCCATTGCGATGGGAAACGTCCGGTGGGTTTTTATCACGATGTGGATCTATTTTTTTGCAGAAATGCTGTCCTTGGTTGGGTCCCGATTTCACGATAGACACCTCTTGGAATTGCAATTGTGAGGGAGAAATTCGAATGCACAACTTTTCATTTCTTTCCAGTCTTCTTCATTGCTGATAAGTCCTTTCTCAATGAACTCAGGAATTCTATCACCAGGAACAATGTCCGCCACACAATTCTTCTGTAACATAGACACAAATTCTACAAACTCATCATGCTTCATATCCTCTCGATCAAGTCCAATCAGAGCATGGATATGGCTCAAGTTCCCAGAGCTCTCTTGGTATTCGTCACGGAAAAATCCTATAGCCGTCTTGCCCAGTATACTTGAAGCAGAATTGATTATAAAATCAATCCATATAGACCTCACTTCTAACCAACAACGAGTCAGAACTTGTGTGTACGCCATCTCCATTGACAGTTTTATATCATCCCTATCTGCATCACATAAATATTGAAATGAAAGGGATGAATTAGTCCACTCCAATGACTCCTTCCATCTCCACAAATGACCTAACCCAGGATGATCCCTCTGATTTGCAGTGTAAGTCAGAAACAGATCAAATGGATGCTCCACCGACACTGCAGCTAGATTCATCAATGCTTGTGACAATTCCAATGATTCTCTCAGCGTCGACTTATCTCCGTCTCCAACACGTAAGCCCGAAACAGATTTGTTATCCACAGTAAAGCCAGCAACCTGAACACGACGTGAATCATAACCGTTGCTTGCGAGGTTGACCTGTTTGTCCCACAGATGTGCAGTAAATCTGTCATCCGTAGCAGTAGAAGACGACGCATGAGTACATAAATTTCTCGCCACTTCTAAAGACGACGCGAAACCATCAGAGTGCTTTTTTGTTCTTCTATAGCAGCTTATAGGTGGGCACCCAAACACAGACATGCTATCGCACGCAGGCGAACACCAAAAATGCTTAGGAAACAACATTGCTTGGAGAAACAAAATTGGAAATGCAACTCCAAAGACCGTTGACGCTAAACTCTGAACGAAGTGCTGTTGCATCATGTTACCACTAATAGGCTGACCCTTTCGACGTAGCAGTGTACCCGCCATGTTAAACAAAACGTGCATTCCGTGCTTAACCTTAACGCCATGATCGACTACTTTACGGTCTGCTAATAGTAACGGTGTCTCTCGCTTTGCAGAATTAGTCTTAGGTACGCTGGACAATGCATCTCCTTGACATTGTTGTACGTCATCAACCATATGTGGATCTGTAGTGTCAACTCCACCCTCAATTACCTACATGACACATTCACAATTAAAATACACTATCACAAAAGAATAAAATTATGAGCAGTAACGAGGTTCTCACCATCCTATCAAGAGGGCCGTAGTGAATACCATCATCTTCGCCTTCCTCGAACTTATCGATGTTTTTGCAAATCTTACGCTTCTTCCAAACACCTGAACTTTTATCACTACATAAGCTGTCGTCATCCGTTTCAGTGCATGTGGAGGACACGTCATCGTACACTACAAAGCCTCCATCATCACACATCATTCCTTCACATGCCCCATCAGATTTGTCGCAAGATATGTCGCAAGAAGAATCACACTCGGATACTAAATCTGACGCAACGA
>JALLAY010000422.1:0-15649 GCA_036939635.1 Cyclotella baltica | reverse complement strand
AGGACCCCTGGTCTAGCTGGCGGTAGATTTTGGGCACTATAGTGTTTTCGGACCCTCCTACCACCAAATAGGGTCTCTAACTAGCTCTAGTTGTCGGTAAAAAAATATACTATAGTATATTTAAAAAGTCTCTACCACCTACTCATTCTTACCATATCTACCATAGTGCAATTGGATACAAATTACATTATGTCCGGACGTAAAGGTATTTCCCGCCAAATCCAGTCCCTTCGCACCATTCTGTCATAGTTATGATGGTAGATTTCACACACTATAGTGCATAGAAGAAAATAGTCTACCAGACACTTATTTCTATCCAAAAACACTATAGTGTCATGAGAAGTAGTTTACCACCAAAAATCATGCATCATAGTGCTTGTTAGTAACTTTACACGTAGACCAGGGGTCCTGTTGCAGGAAATAAAAAATATACAACAATCAACCAGCATGTGGACAGCTAATTGGAATTGGATCTGATTCATTCTTCATATCTGTTGGATGCATTGATTTCATTCAGTTAGATTAGAAAAGAGAGGGGCGCAATGATGAACACGACATTCATTGATTATGATGCCATATAGGTTTAAAAATGGTGAATTAAAATAATTTTCATTGTTGTAATGTTATACTAAGCACTTATTCAGGTAATAAAGTGATCATAAATTGTTAAACCCCGGGGATGGATGTTTCTCTGCTTTGCTAGAAGCATTCCACCCCCTCCGAAAATAATGATGTACCAAGTCAGTTTGAAAGTTAATCTTCCACACATAGCAGACTCGTATCACTGCCTCATTTCTAAAATCAAGAGTTTGTTTGTGGTGTCTGGCACAAATTGATCACCCTGTAACCATAATTCTGGAAATGTAGTGTAATGAAAAGTACAAACAAACTACTGCTTTAGATTGTGTAAAATTCTATTAGCAATTCACAACTACAACATGAACTAGTTCACTAGTACTCTTACTGTCATAATATCTCATCCATCTAGCATATTTTCGTGTGCTCCATGCAATCATGATTCTATAATAAGGATTGTGGTGCAAAATTAGTTATGCAATGAATATTCAAGATTATACATGATCAATGGACCTAAAGAAACTTCATGATAGACTTTACTAATCATCCAGGCGGTACATTCAAAAACACTCATAGTTGTGGTCTTCTGGAGATGGCATGGACTGTGAAATGTAACTAAGCCTTTATCTGTTTAACAAGGCAAGATAGGTGATGAAGGATTTTAATTGTACACATTGTGTTTCTTCCTGCAAAAGAGGTAGCGGAGAAATTGCATGAAAGCCTTTTTTATACTGCCGAACTGTATTTGGCTGGTTTTGTATAATAGACAATGAATTATCCTCTGTTATCCTCACATGGAAAGGTATCCAATTCGCGCCAAAAATAGATTTTGGAAAAAATGACATCTTTGTGGGGGCAAATTTATTTAGTGCACAACTTGGCACAACGCGCATTTCCTATGAAAAGATTCTTTGTGAAATGCGTCCATTGTATTAATTCCTTTTCATTAACATTTCATTTCATAGATGCCACGTACTATTCCTACACTCTCGCGCGCTAAAGAATCAAAGATATGAAACACATGACACATGACCATCGACCGAGAGCGACCATGATCAGATGATCCGCCACCACATTCACCCGCCGCAGCCAACAGCACCATAAACCGATAACACAACCCGAAAACGACTCGCATGCAACCATGATAACCTCGTTCTTTGCCCCGAAAAAGAAACGATCACGTCCCACAGATGAGGACAATTCATTGGCCAATAAGAAACGATCACCACATTCTGGCAGCTCGTCCACTCCATCCACTAGTTCCTCGGGCACTATTACTTCTGCACCCGCAGTATCGCCGGCAAACAGTATTGTTAATTCTGTTACCAGCTCATCGTCTCATGTGGCATCTCTCTTGGAACATTTTCCATCGTCCGATGAAACAATCTCATGGCGCAGTGCACTGAGTAGGCAGCTGGACAGCAAAAAGTTTGAATCTTTGGCAAAATTCGTAGCACAGGAGAGGTACGCAGGCTTGATTCCGATTCTTCCTAGATGCTTCATCATGCTCATTTTTATCTGTGCAATTCATTAATTTTATTGCAGGGCAAATAAAACCGTTTATCCGCCACCTGAAATGGTATTTTCAGCCCTGATCAAAACGCCACTTCACGCTGTCAAGGGTAAGCCGAGATCTTCGATATTTAATCTTATTGCAAATCTAACTCAACTCACAAATCTTTCCTTCAACAGTGGTCATCGTAGGCCAAGACCCCTACCACCAACCATCCCAGGGCCACGGTCTGTCATTCTCGGTTCCCCATTCTGTTGCTGTCCCACCTAGCCTACGCAATATATACAAAGAATTAATCAATGATTCTGCCATTGATTTTGATACCAAGCCTCTTCATGGCAATTTGGAGCGGTGGGCAAAACAGGGAGTATTGTTGCTGAATAATGTGCTGACAGTTAGGAGGGGAGAAGCAGGGAGTCATTCGAAGAAAGGATGGGAGGAGTTTACCGATGCTGTAATAAGAGCTGTGGTGGAACGTGATGCGACAAAAGCAACTGAGAATGATGATGACAAAGTCAATAAAGGAAAAGGAGTGGTGTTTTTGCTATGGGGCAAACCGGCCAGTGTCAAAGCTCAAACTGTATTGGCAAAATTTGCTGGAAAGAATAGCAAACATGCTGTAATTACTACTTCTCATCCCAGCCCATTGGGTGCTACAAAGACAAACAATCCATTTTTAGGCAGCAAATGTTTCAGTCGGGCAAATGAAGAGTTGGTCAAGAGGGGTTGGGAGAGAGTGGATTGGAGGGTTGATGGAGACTTGGAATGATATCATTACACTATTCAATAGCAAAAACAAGTGTAATTACATTTCATGGCAAAATCCTACATCTCTACAACAGCCATCTTTCTAGGAAGGAGTGGTATGTATTTCAATTGCAGTCAAAAACAAACCTATCATTGTCAAAAACCCCTCTAACAGAGCTAGATAATGCACATTTTGAAGTTTAAAATTGTTTTATCAAACGAGAAATGAGTAGAAACTAGTGATAGTGATAGGTTTTATCAAACGAGAAATGAGTAGAAACTAGTGATAGTGATAGGATTTGTTATCAACAGACGTTTGTTGAAACACTCTAGATGATCTATTTCTCCTCAATCAGGAGAGTTCAGAGAGCATTTTGCCAATTCTTGCATGGGCTGATAATGTGTTCTTTCATTCCTTGGACTGGACAATCAAACTTGAAACAGAGGCAGAGTATGACTATGCATAGTAGGTAACTGGTTTATAGTAACAAAAGCATGAATTAAAGTTATAGACATTTCGACTCCAAATCGACAAGGTGTGCCGTCACGCCTGATACCATACGGTAAAATATGTAGTCATGGTTGGCGGTGGTACCTACTAATTCTATCAGGTGTGATAACACATCAGACAGTCTGAGAATTGCGACAATTGAATATCAATATTTTCCTGAAAACAACACTGAATGGTGTGTCTTTTTTCAGGTCTCTGTGATCTGTGGACTTTCGGTGTAATACTTCTTGAAAGGACACAATTGATTGTTGCTGAGCCAGAATCTCAGAAGGAGATTAGAGAAAGTGTTTGAGACAACACAATTAATGACAGCAGCAGCAGCAGAGAATATTATTCCAAACATACAATATCATTGCAGTTTGAAGAGAAGATAGATGCTAACATACTCGAGGAGGTGAGCTAGCAACTCAAAACAAATGTGTTGACACTGGTATGACTGCTGATTGCTCATTTCCACGTATATAAGGTCTGACGCGGGTGTTACATCAATCTAAGAGTGTCCAAATCTAAGTCTGGATAGTGGATATGTAGTGTCTGCAGGGGCGGATGAGACAGTATATCTGTGAAATGAGAGGAAACTAATGTGTAAAAATTTATTTAAGTGAATCGGATCATTGTGACTTTAGCAAAGAAGTGAAAACCTTAGTTTTTATCATACAAAAAACCGTAGCCTGCATAAACTAACAAAAAATAAAATATTTTGAATTGGTATCACTGGAACAGGACCTTTTTTTCAAAAGGATACTTTGCTTTTGTGTTTAATTGAGTATCTAATTAATGATTGGCAGAATAGTATGCTCTCATTTTCTTTCTGACAGTAAAAAATATTAATTCAGTGCTTGACGGATCAATCATTTTGGTGTAATTTGATCAATGACAATAGCTTTTCTGAACTGTCTCGTTGTCTTAGTTAGAAAAATATTGTGCGGACCTACTCAAAACCTCATGATTTTCCATTTGCAATAAAAAAGCTGCCTCAATCTGAGTTAGAATTTGGTGATGTGTCACAATAAAAAGTGCCAAGGAACCATGGGAGTCAAATTTGGCAAATTCGAGACATCAGTAACATCATTGCAGATGTTATGACGTCCTTTTTACTTCAGTGGGATTATCTCCATGTCACCAGTGATACACACATTTGGGGTCACGAGACCTAGCTGTGTCACAACTATGTCTGGCCTCTTTCCAATGTAAAATCTCTACTCAATCATTTGTGCATTCAAGAAAAACACTATTTAAATAATATGGTGCATGGTGCAAATGAACCTCCCAAATTTTCAATAAAGTCATCCAAGTGACAAGTTTTCCAACCCTAATAATGCATCAAGGGTGCTAAAACACACTGTGATTGTGTAATATTTTGTGTCCATAGTTGACATGGCACAAACACTGAACTGAAATACTTAGGTTAATGCTGCTCTGAATTTGGCCAACTTCTCTGCTTTACCTCTTTCATTCCTCTCCTTGTCCCATTGTTCAAACCTTTCATAAGGTATTTGTAATGAAGAGTTAGATGAAAATCTATCTCTATTCCATTCAGGAAAACTATATTGTTCGTTTCCAAGGCAATCAGTTAAACGATGGTATAGCATGATATCAAACGTGTTGAGTTTCTTCAGTTTCCCCATTGTGTCATTCTGAACAATCAATGGGTTCAGTCTGTTTGCTCTGTCAGATTCTGGCTCACATAAGGAGGTTTTTTTCTTGGTTAACCCAGGAACTCCAAAGAAATTCTCCACAGCAGATACATACTTTGGGTCTTTTAGTTTCTCAAGCACTACAATAAAATTGTATCGAAAGAGCTTTTCTGCAGCAATCTTATACTGGTGCTGCAAGGATACTGATTCTTTTGGACAAATACCCGCAAACCACTGTATAAAGCAATTAATGGCACATCCTCCTAGGAAGAAAAATAGTGGTTTAGTTTTGTGTTTGAACTTGCATTTCATATTATGATGGCCACCTGAGTGTATCCAAGTTTCGAGCTTATTTGCATTGGCTTCTGTTGGGACGAAAGAAGAATTATAAACCAATTGGTTGCAATCCCAACGACCTTCGTCTGGGAGTATTCAAGAATGAGAGAATTATGAGAGCCAAAAAATCTGTCTTAACGAATCCATTTGGATCTTACATTTAAAGCCACTTATTGATCTTGAAACAGGTTCACGAAGGTTGGTCACATAAAACGTTTCCTTGTCATACGATCCAGGATCTTAAACCAAAAATAGGATAGAATTATAGTAGAGATCAGGTGAGAATTGAATCGACGACAATTAAAATCGCCACAACTCACTTTCCGCCATCTCATATTCAGTAACAGCAAACTCAAGACCATGGTGCATTGCTACCTTCTCTAGATAATACCTCAAAGAGCTGCCTCCACTGATATATTTTTTCAGCAAGAATAAACATGAATATAAGTTATTTAAGTCAAAAAGTATAAGAAACATTTGTGTGCTCACTCACGCTTTTCTTGAGTGATAGAAGTATAATCTTTTGAACTTTGTTCTATTATCCCATCCAGAAGAAGAAGTGGCAAGATCAAAATGCGGCTCGCATGCTGGAGATGGTCTTAATACTTTCGTGGTACCTTTTTTCTGTGACAATTTCTCCTTTTTCTTCATATTTTGCTCAATCTTCCATTGAGGAAAGTCTGTATAATGCATGCGTAGTGTATTATCTGAATCAAATCTATCTCCATCCCATGCTGGGAAATCGTACACACCATTGAACTGGCAACTGCTAATGTTGTTGTACAGATCAATATCAACTTGGTTCTGGTCAGTCAGCCGCTGCAGTGTTTCAGGTTTGACTTCCAAAGGAAACTTTTTGTTAGCCCGATGAGACTCGATTTCGCACCATGCGCTTTTCTTAACAGTAAGACCAGGAACTCCAAAGAAATTTTCCACAGCAGAGACATATTGAGGATCTTTCATCTTCTCAAGAATGAGAATAAAATTGAACCGATGTAAAATGGCTCTTGCTCTTTCAGCCTGAATGTCGATTGAAATATTCCAGGCCGGGCAAGACAAGCCTGAATACCACTGGGTATAGCAATTTGTGGCGCATTTTACTAGATGAAAATAGTTACCTTTAGCTGTGCTGCAAGGTATGTCCCCCACCCATGATTCTAGTTTGTTGGCATTTGCCTCGGATGCATTGTATGCTTTGTAGTTTGTCACTAGTTGATTGCAATTCCACCTTCCTTCGTCTTTTTTAAAGCAAAGAAAATGTTGAACTCTACGATGAGAATTGTAAGTAGGCTGAAACTTCAAAGAAGAGATCTTACACTTGAAATGACTTATTGACCTTTCAACCTTTGTCCATTCAATATGCCCATGCAAAGTATTAGAAATTTCTAGTATCAGAGATGGACAAAGAAAACTTTGATGACTCACTGGTTCTCTCAAATTCGTAACATAAAACGCAGGTTTACTATTAGCACCTGGAACTCCAGAAGCCCCAAATTCACTCGCTACAAACTCTACACCGTGATGTTTGGCTACCATTTCCATATAATATTTGAATGATGTTCCACCTATTGATAAAAGTTAATCAGCTCCATAAATTTTTTTAAGCTTGCCAGAAATCATTAAAATAATATGGCTTACCTGCTTTACGAGAATGATAAAAATAAATCCGTTCAAACTTGGATGAGTTGGACCATTTGAGCTTTTCATCGGGCCGTGAAGCCACTTGGAAATGTGGTTTGCAAGCAGGTGAAATTGCATTTTCATAGTGAGGAATATTTGTCAGTTTTGGCCCCGGTTGTTTGACATTACGCGTGACGTTCAATGGTTCGTCAATGCCGATAGTTGATCCAACTTCAATATCTTTTAGATAGATGCTGAGTTTATTTGTCCCATACCTTACAGTGGTTAATGTTGCCACGAGGAGCACGCTCCCCAAAACGATCCATGCCTTTCGTCTGTGAGTGAAACGTCTTGGTGCTGGTGCCGCTTCCATTCTTGGGTCGGTTAAGAGTGAGAGAGAGTGAGAGCTGGCGATTAATGCGTCAAATCAAACCTCGGAGGGCGTGAGAGTGGCCCCCTCTTTCATTTACCCTCTCGTGGGTATGCGACAGCTGTAGGGGCTGGAGGTGGAGAGCCGGCGCCGGAGAGTACAGGCGATTGAGATTGTCGGCTGCGTATAGTAGGCCATCAAAGGTACTTTATATCTTTTGTATACTTACCTATTGTATGTATTTATTATATTAATAATTACATATATTAAATATTTATTTTTAGAGGTAAACTTGATTCTACCTATCTTTACTTCAGTCTTTTTGAGCAGATGATGATTTTGTTGATTTATCGCGTGGAGAAGTCTGCCAACCGTAAAAAGATCCGTAACTTTCATAAAACCACCATGACCACGGTTCAATCAGACCAAGAAGCAGAATTGAATTCTCTTTTTGCCTCAGGCAAACTAATCCATCCCTATCTCGGCCAAGAATACTTTAGCCAGGGCAAAAAATCCATCATTGACTCCTTCGTCGACCTGTCTGCCTCAATTGCAATGTGCTGCGGGGCATCTCCACCTGAAGCAAAAGAAAGTGACGATTGTTTCCTTTCAGATGGAATCGAAATTGCATCCGATTCTGAGGTTTATCAGAGACGGTTGAAGCTTGCAGCTGAAATCGGTGGACACCCTACGAAAGGTAAAGATGGTAGAGACGTCTATGAAAGAAAACATATCGTATTGATTCTTTGCGATGGCATGGGTAACTCGGTGCTTGAAAGTGCATTTGCTCCAGGTGACGATACGTCGTTTTTAGTGGAGAACAATCAAAAAACACGTCTTCGAGCTGTGTTTCCGTCGACTACGCCGGCTGCATTGACGACTCTTGTGACTGCAGCTTGGCCAGGAAGGCATGGTGAGGGCTGGTTTGTTATCACCGCATTGTATGGGTTACTCTGACACTTTAACGATGAATCTTTCAGGCATGCCAGGGTGGCACTTACGTGATAAAAGTGGGTGTGACTTTCCAGGCAATTTCGATCCGGGTGGGCCAGTGGTTCAACTACTTGTTCTTTCTGATCAAATAAAAGATGATCGGTCTGGAGAGCCAACAAGCAAAGTAGGCTTTAACTCATGGGATAAAGTGTTTGTGGAAATCCCATGGGCTCGAAGTCTGATCTCTGACTCTGAAGGAACAAAACAACAATCTACACGCAAGATGATGTATATCAATGCATACAATGGTGATGATTATCAAAACTGGTCTCAAGGCAAACAACAGACACATTCGGGGACTGACTTTAGTTCATGGCAGATGGGAAATGATGACAATCAAAATATTGTACATGCAAATGATGCAAGCAATAATTCCTTGTTTGAAACAGCTAAAATTGAGGAGACATCCTATGATACCTTGGGAGAGCCAAAAGGTTCAACAGATGCAATTCGTTTCTTCCGGAGTGGCTTAAATGCTGCTTTGTCAAAAATTGCACAAGCTGAACGATGTGGTGATTCTACGTTTACATACATCTATACTGCTCATCCGGATAAACACATGCATGCCCTTGGTGTTGAACATCAAGAAGTCAAAAATGTGATAAGAGGACTTGACAATGAAATCAAAAGATTTTGGAGGTTATTGGGTGACAGAGATGCATTGCTGGCTAAAACTTCTTTTGATATTGATGAACCAAATGATGAAAGCAATGACCAAAATGGCATTGCAAAGAAGGCTATTGATGCTACTGTTGTTGTCACTGCTGATCATGGACACATTACAGTAGATTCAGAACACATGGTTGAATTGCCATCAGATATTTTGGAATGCTTGGAATATGCTAATATTGGTGTGCATGGAAAGGTAAGGCAGGTGCAAATGACTTTACTGTCCTAGAGAAGCTTCTGTTTTAACTAAGCTTCTTTCTTTTTGAATCGAAGGGTCGACATGGATACTTGCATTGTAGGTCAGGTCTTCAAAATCTCCTGTTAAAGCGCTGGAAGTCTCACAATCAACTAGCACAGCATTTCATCATTTTAACTGTTGAAGAAGCAGTAAGTTGTGGTTTGTTTGGTCCAAAATGCATGCGTAATGAGGTTAGACCAAGGCTGGGTGACTTTTTAGTAATATCAAAAGGTGCTTACACCTTGGTGACTCCTGAGGAGGCTGAAACATTCAAGTCATGTCAGCAGGGGGCTCATGGATCTCTTCTTCCTGAGGAGATGATGATCCCCTTTGTTTTATTGTCAAGAAGTTAAAACTACTATAAGTACTGTTAACATGTGAACAGGTAGTTGTAATGCTGCAAATACTGTCATTCAAACTCTTCTGCTGATTCAACTACTAATACCTATGTTATGTAGCTTCATGAATTGCGACTTATTCGGAGCTTCTTCCTTTATTACCTTCATTTTGCTACCATGATGCAGTGGCATTGTGTGTTTTAACTCTCAGTTGGATGTCTTCTAATATCTATGTACCTTCATGGATTGTGACTTCTTCAGAGTTTCTTCGTTTATTACCTTCATTTTGCTACCAATGATGTAGCAAGACATTGTGTGCTTTAATGCTAAGTTGGATGTTCTTATTGATAATTTCGTCAAAAAATGAGTGTGTTACATTTTTTGCATTTGTTGCGACGGGAACTACAATATGATAGAATGTGAAGCATTGCACTTGTAGAGTTAGCATAGTATTTGTAGAATCTGTTTCTTATCTTGATATGAATCCCATCATCCTCTTCATAACCATGCTGGTGTCAGCAATGGCAAAGGCACCCATAGTTGTTTTTATTTTATTTGCTAGTGGATTGTGTGGCGCACTTGATTTGAATGGCTTGAGCTAGATTTGACTATTTTCAACAAAATAATTTTAAACTTCAGAAATTTGTTCCTGAACAAACAAATCTGATGCAATGAGTTCATCAGTCTGGATTTGAGAAGATTCTTTGCCAAAAAAGAAAAGATGTCTTCCTCTATGGTTGTTGAGAATTCAATTTCAATGATTCCACAAATTACATTTATTTGTCACACAAATTATATATATTCTATGAATAATGATTGATATGTTGAAGTCCATCTGATGACACAAATCACCAAATCACGTCTGAGGTATAAAAAGCTGAGATGTGTTAAGAATAAAAAAACTTCTACTTCTGTCTCGAACTGATGACCCATCATAAATGTTATTTCAACTATATATGGTTCAAGCTTTTGTCTACAATATTACATTTCATGCTGTTTTATGTCTTTCAAAGCTACTTTTGACTTCTAAGAGACATATCATCGGTAAATGGCATACTGGATTTAAAGTCAATTGCAAAGTTGAAGTGTTGACTTCGGGGCTTATTTGATCTGCAAACCAAAATAGATCTTTTTGTCAAGAGATGTGAAGATGACTTTGAGAACTATGGTAGGGTAGCTGCTATAAAATTGTAATCTCTTCTCCAATAAATAATTATTTGGCTCTTCAACAAGTGATATGAGAGAAAATAAGTTAAGTGGGCTTAACTGCCATGGGTTCTGAAGTCCGGTCACTCTCAAGGTCTCAAGAGTTATGCTCGGCAATGTTTTAGAGTCCATCAACCGGTATGGGAGGAAACTAAGGTAGGTGGGCTGAACTATAATAGGTTCTTACTTCTGATCCCTCCCAAGGTCACAAGAGTTGTGCTGGTAATATTATTTTAGAGTCCATCTTTGACATGGCCTGGAACATTTTGGAACCCATTGGCTTGAATGGGTTGGATTTCTTATGTTCAGCTGTCGGATTGACTTCAAAAGACCTCTAGCATGAGTCAGTTAATGGACCTTTTATGGTAATTCCTGCTTCATACATATTTGCCCCAGCAATCTGATTGTGAGATCCTTCTGGCTTCAGCTGTAAAGAAAAGTGTTGCATACCGTAAACGCCGGTTTGTAAGCATCAATTTTACATAGGAATTAGTATAAGACTCCACAGGCCCAAGAGAGCATCAAAAATTTCTGTCGTCACTGAATGTTTTTGCTTAAATGACCCAGTATCATTGAAAAGCCCTCATTAAGAGCTTTCTTTTGGTATATTGGGTTCCTTATTTGCTTCGGCACGTCAAGACTTATACCGTTTGATGCTTACAAACCGGCGTTTACGGTATTTACTTATTGTAACGAAGTTAAACTTGAGCCGAAAAGATAACTCTTGTTATGACATGTAGTACTTTGAAATTCTGGCTACTGCCTTCAATTGTACTTCAAAACAAATCTTTTGTGAATTAACAATGAATCTATCGACAAATCAAGATAAACCCCCTCCCCAGAATTTTACCTCACAACCATGACTTCACTACAACAAAATTTTATTCACCTTGCCAAGTTGCTTTGTGGCAAACTAATTATTCATCTTTCTTGCTTGCAGCAGCTTCAACATTTGCCTGAGCTTTCTTTACTGCGGTTTCAATTTTCGATTGGCTCGTCTTCATGAAGTTTTTCAAAAAGTTATCATAGAGGTATTTCGCTCCACGTGTTTGGGGCTTTTAATGGTACAGTGTGACAGATATTGTCAGTAATTTTTCTCACATTAAAGTGAACCTTCAGGTCCATCAAAAATATATTTCAAAATCATTAACTCACCAACATAGCCCAGAGAAGAAAGCCCAGCTTAAATCTATAATAAAAAGGGATCCAATAAATCAAAGTCTCCGAAAAGATCTCAATCACCGAAAAGAAGGAATAAACCACCCAATAAACGAGCCACTGTGTAACCTCGTGGGTGTGGTGGGTCTCCATAGCCTGTACAGATTTAATCGTGGGGAATACAAATCCGATTAAGAGGCAGAGGGTGCTGGTTCCAATACCAGAGAGGAAGGCAATAGCGAGGATGAATCCAAAGCCGAGGACGAAATATTCTTTTGGAACGTTTGTTTTATCCTGGATCAAATAGAGTGGAAAGAATTGTGAGGGTGAGGGCTAAGACTGGAGTAACTGACATGACATAAATAATCCCAAACGGCAGCTAAATTTGGACAGCAAGAAAAAAAACAAATAGACCAATAAAAGTCACTACAGTTGCAGAGAAAGTTTCAGGAGTCCACGATCACATCGTGCCGCAAATAAAAGCAAGTAATGATTGAAAAGGGCAGCTAAATTATGAGAAAAAGAAGGAAAACAACAACAACAGCAGCAGTAGACCAATGAAGAGATTAACGGCGGTCCGCAAGAAAAAGTAGAGCACCGGTCCCGCAAAAAAGATGCAATCAAATCTTTCATTGTGTCTACAACGGAATCGCACCTCCAGCTTCTGCAATGCCGGGGCATCTTCGAGCTTTTCCCTCAGCTGCGCAAGGGATGCTATGACTTGGTCTTTAACGGCGTCCATGTTGAAGAATTTGTTATTGTTGTGTTGTGATGAAGCGTTGTGGTTGTGGCTGAGGTTAGTTGGTGTGGTGGCCGGCTCTTCTGTTTGAAACGAACGTGAAAATGAGACTTTTTGTGTGGGCAAATCGTTCTGATTCCATCGCGCCGTTTCTGATACGAGTAAATTCGCGGAGGAATTAGTATTGATTGTTGCTCGAGAGAAAAGATTGCAGGATTTTTTGCCATTCTGGCGGTTCTTTATATTTTGGAGGGCATAACTGGTCCCACCTACTGTCATACTTCAATTTTCGCCTCTTTCTTAACTGAAATAATAAGATGGCATATGATCTGCCCTCCATTTTTATACCCAATATCTTTCTGTCGTCCGCCACCACCATCGGTTGGCCATCACGAAGCTGAAATCTGAAATCCATGATGTGATGATCCCAGCCTGGCCTCTCGTAGCTGGGATGAACAGACGACAGAAAATACCCGAAGAATCTAACCATGGCAGAGCTATCTTCATTCCGGCTGCTGACTGTGGCAGCAATTTTAATGGTAATTAGAACTTTGGGATTTTATCATATTGAGGGCATGATAGTGGAGGATGCCAAGGGAGATAAATGGGTTAATGCTTTCTATTGCTGTGTTATGACTTTAACAACGTAAGTTCGATACATAATTGTTTCTTCTTAGATACAGGTACAGCTATCGCCACTTTCAGTATTTAATGACTAACTCACTTTCCCATAATATTAACTTCTTACAGCGTTGGATATGGTGACATTTGTCCATCAAACAATCTATCTCACGTGGGACGATTATTCATTGTATCTCTATCCTTCTGTGGGCTTGGAATATTCTGTGGGCCAATCATGGACTTTGCAAGTTCATGGACTAAAAGAATACCGGGAGGAGCGCTGGGGCCGGGACTGTGTGCGCTTGGAATGGGGATGTTGTTATTTGTACGTGTAGAGGAAATGTCAGCTCTGGATGCTGCCTATTTAACAATAATCACTGGAACTACTGTTGGCTATGGTGATTTAGGACCAAATACTGATTTAGGGAGATTGTCGACGGCATTTTTGTGAGTATTCACCTTTCCAACCGACGTTCATCAGTTGTTCGTCATCTTCTGTTCCATTTCTTATATTTTTTATGTTTCTTTGATCGTCGATGAATAAATATTTTAGTGCAATTTTGGTTGTCAATGTAATAGGAGGGTTGCTTGAGCCAGGAAAAAATTATTTGTCGCAACTCTGCATGGCTAAGCCTAAACGGGTGTCTAAAATCTCTGGTAAATCAAAGAAGAACAAAAAGAAGAAAGTATCATAATATCTTATTCCTGATGAAATCTAAATTAAAGACGTGCTTTCAATACTGTTGAATGTTTGTTTGAACAGAAAATTTCTGTTGGTGATGGCCGGTGCTTAAAAATTATGATTCCTGTTCAAGCTTAGGCACTGCACTGTGGCATATTACCTATATGCCCATGCTTAGTTTAATCTTACTTTTTTCAAGATTTGAATAAGGGTAGTAACATAAAAAAATATCTGTCTTGCATGATACACTATGCCATCAGATAATTCGGCCTCAAACGTGGATTTATCAACAAACAACTCAGGTTGACTTTTTGATAATATATGACACATTGGTCGAGTCCCTTTTAATTTGTGATCAGTGAGACATTATAGCAACTACATTTAATATCAGTCCAAACTTTCAATTCACCAAGCCACAAATTCTATAAAGAATAAATAAGATAAGAGCAGTCAATGAGTGATCAAAATTTCATCTTAACTTACTGTTATACCTGAACTGGAGAAGCAAATGCTGGGACAATTGTTGCCGGTACTGAGCATCTACTCATTACTATCCATGATAATCAAAACTAATGCTGGGTTTACTTCTTAATCTCACTACTTACAATATTAAATGCTTGATTAGAAAAAGTGATTGATTCGTTGTTTTCTCAAACATTGTCATTGTGACAAATTTCTTCACCTACACCTACATTTCTAACAAAATCGGCCGCATTCTGTAAAATATTACTCCTTAAAATGTTCATACATTACATACATATTATGGATTCTATGATAGATAAATACTTTGAATCCCGACTCAACTTGAATTGAGTAACAATTGGTGAATTGAGTAACAATTGGAGTAATAAGCTTCCTTCCATCTGAGACTCACAGTGCTCATGATCTTTCTACAACCAGTCTGTTCCCCACAAAATTCTGAAACGAACAATTATTAGGCTCACATTTCTGTGCTGCCTCATCACGGGTTGCTTATGCTATCTGGCTTACTCATTTGCCATAATAGCCTCACGGGATCGTCTCTAGATAATTATATCCGATCACCAGCCATAATCATCGGCGATAGCTACATGCTATTGACCCGTACACATACACAAGTCCTGCTATTAGTGAAACACACAGGTGTATCTAAGAATCAATACGCCATTGTAACATAATTGGAAGTCATTAATCAATGACATCAATGATGCTCCATAGAAGTAAATGTCACACCAAATAAGACCAAAGGTGATATGAGGCCTATTTCATACGCCATCCCAAAAAATGGAAGCTGTCTGTCAGGTGATGCCATGGAGGTAGAAGAAGTTGTATGAGGTCTATTTGCTGGAAACCAAGTTGCCGGTATGCTGTTCCTATGTGCATTGTAATATATCTCAAAATAAGATGGCTGCATTTTGTGTATATCTAAAACTTTGGTGCATGATATTTTATGCTTGGGCTAATTTAATGTGATATGTTCTCGGAAAGCTCTCTCCAGTCCCTACAAAGAGCCAGATAATTTGTGCATACCCCAAGAGTATTATCAGTATCAGACGTTATTCTTCTTGATGTTACAAACAACAGTTATGCTAAGATGGCTTCTACAAAGATGGTCAATTCTTTACTAACTCTGCTTATGAATATTAAATGGCTTGTTGGATGTGACATAGGCCACTTATCTACATTGGTAAGTAGAGCTTTATTACTTCAACTTCC
>JALLAY010000421.1:0-15576 GCA_036939635.1 Cyclotella baltica | reverse complement strand
AACTAGAGGCCAGGGTGATCTTACGTCGAAGCACAAGATCAAGTGCTCAAAGGTCGTAGGAAAGAGCCTAAGCAGGGGAATAATTGTATTGATTGATTGACTCAATACCAAGAACAGTCTTCCCTGTGTTAAGTTGTTGGTTGATCCAGCTGCAGCCAATGATAAACGGTAAGAACTCCAGAGCACTGTATTGTAATTGTATAATACATCCCAATACGCTTCCTCAGCGGACCTAATACGCTTCCTCTGCACATGACCAAAGTATCTCTTCCAAATACGCTTCCTTAAACACAAATGACCAAAATATCTCTTCCAAATACGCTTCCTCTTCGCAAAAGAACCTCCGCATTGTTGCAATAAATTGTTTGTCCAGTTTGGTGCCGGAGGAGGCAAAGTAAATCCCAAACCATAAGTTGTTGGAGGAGTCCAATTGGGAGCAGGTGGAGGCCGACCTAATGCAATCCAGTACGTTGTAGGTGGCAGTTTGTTTGTTGAATAGTGATCAAACACCCCCCCAGAAATATAGAATCCGACATCAGAAGTAAACTCCATGGATTGAAAAGACTTTGTCCCAAAATTGGCTCTTCCGACAGAAGATAACCCTGAACCAGTCTCCCCCTCCGATAGAGTGTCCCCGTTGGCCTGTGAATTGTTGATAATTGTTTGCCTGAGAGCAAGAAGATCAATGAGGCAGTCATCCTCACTTCGGTCTCCCCAGGCTATGCAATTCATCAAACAAAAACCAGACAAAACCCTTTTATCATTGTTGGTGATGTGGGAGAGAATCTCATCCACTGACAAATCCTCGATTGGCCTGACAATGATGGCTTTTGCCTCTTTAGACATTGGGCAGGCGGGGAAGATACAGTGCCATGGGATGGAATCACAGATGCGGGGATGCGGGGGTTCGGGGGCAGATGAGCCCCCGAGTCGAATCGTCGATTTTCGGTGATTACGGCTGTCGATGATGGGTCCGTGATGGCTTTGTTGTCGTTGTCGTCGTGGACGAGAGGGGACCAATAATTTTTGATGGAGATCGCTGATGCGTCCTTCGACAAATTTGGTGGGAGAAAATCATTCCTACCAAACTGACTACGAGCTGAGTTTAGGGGGGGCTGGGGAGAAAAGAAGGACGAATAACACAATGCTTGTTCTTCTAATGGCAAGTCAGAATGGTTTGAACTCTTACGTCTATCAGGCTGTATCAGATCCAGATACATCACATGCTCACGATGTGTTAGGATCTAACATTCTGACATTAGAACAACTTGGTGAGATTGACCTGCAATGCCGTCCCATTTTGAAGCATGATTTCAACTCAAACTGCATGCAGAAGCCCTTGTTAATGTATTATGCATGGCTATAATTTAGTAGCTAGTTCGTCGTTTAGTAACATTCACCATCATTTAGCTGGACTATCCAAAAATACCCCATCTATTCTTTGCTTTATCACGCAATGATTTCACATGAAATGGCTTCGCTCCATCTTTCATATTAGAGGCGATGCAAATGTTTTTGCCTTGCAAGCCAGAGGCATGAAATGGGGCCTCCTTTTCAATGTAATCAACGAAGTCTTCCATTGTGCTGTGGTTACAACCCACAAGTGCAAGCAAGGAATCACGTTCTCTCTTTATTGTAGAGTGTGAAATGCCGTTATTTTCATGACAACCGGGCAAGACAACACAAGAATCAGCCAGTCTAAAAAGCTTGTGAAATAATGAATCAGAAAGAGACCATGCATCTTGGATGTCCTTAAAAAGAAATGTGTCCCCGGTAATCACAGCTTTTCCATCATCAAGTAATAAGCTCATGCAGGAAGGTGTATGGCCCGGAGTAGCAATTGCAATTAGATGCCTTGAGCCGAAATGAATCTCATCACCATCTTCAACGAACTCATCTGCCTCTGCACCAGAAACCTTAGAAATAACACTTTTCAGCCCACTTATTTGTTTCTTTAACAAGGCCGAACCTGAAATGTGGTCATCATGAACATGAGTATTGATCACATACACCAACTTCAAGTTGGTGCATACCATCAGATCTCTCTTCACCTGATCTTGAACTGGATCAATGATTACCGCTTCTTCACTTTCCTTATCCCACACTATGTATGTGAAAGTTTTGCTTTGCTCATCATACAATTGTCGTAAACCAACTTCTTGTAGCTCATTGTTAACGTGGAATGGGCTATGGTCATAGAATTTGTTTCTCTGAATTGAAGGCATTGTTTCATTGGGGTTTGATTATTTGTGCATAAAGCTATCGTTGTCAGCTTGACCGTGATCTCTCTTGACTCCTTTTCTCTGGAGGGAGTCTCCTGGAGAGAACCGGTGCACAAAGTGCTAACCGATCAAAACAATGCTCCGACTTGGACGACATCAGTGTTACTAACTACTCTGCTTACAGTAGTATGTTTACCTGTGAAATTATAATGTATGCGCAAGCGACTTCAATCTTCTTTGAACCTCAAGTAACTCTCATCTGCAATCTTTCGCGGCGAAAATATCTCCTTCACAGAAAAGAATAATGCAAAGGCTGCCGCAACAACACCAACAATAACAAACAAATTTCCCAACCAAGCATTTTTCCCACCAAACTCATACGTATTGCTAACCACCAGAGCCTTAGCACCTTGATTTCTCTCAATAGCATAGTTTGCCATAACCCGGAATGTTAGAGTTGATCCTCTGCATTTTTAAGAGTGGATGTGTAAGGAAATGTACTGTCAACATCATGTTTATGTGACAAACTCGTACTTACGCAGGGATGGGTATTTGGATGTAGCCATACAACTTTCTAAAATTTGGCAGAGCAGCAGTACGCATCCAAACAATAAAGTGCTCATTTAATACTCCATCCAGAGGAGAAACTACCATCGGATACGTCTCATAAAGATACTGCGTTGTGTTGTCTTCGGGATAGAAATATCTGAAGCAGTTTCCATCTTCGTCTACATACGGGGTTTTGCATGACCAAGCCTTTTCACCATTAGCATTCAATTCTTCGCAGTCACAGGCATCACAACTTGAACATTGTTCTGAATTAAACCCTTCCGGTTGACGGTATTTCCATTCTTTGTCGGATTCCCAAGCAATCCCTGTTTCTACCATTGGTGCATTATCAATTGTTGCACCGTCAGGTCCCACAATGGATTCGAGGGTTATCACATCGTTGAACAGTGTGTTGGCAATGAGGCCGCAAGGATTGATTTTCACGCCACCAATTGTATTTAGGGGAGCACAGTCTTGTGCACTCACAGAGTCTTGAGAGAGGGAGCCAAGGAGCTGAGACTGATCTTTACTAGTGTAATATCTGATTTAGGCAGATTAAACGAACAAAGAATAGAATTTAATGAACAAGAACTTTAGCACATGAATATGAGGCAATAGTAAAAACTTACTTCCTGTAATTCTGATAGAAATTGAAAAGCTCATAATGCACCAGGACAGGCGGATCCATATCCCCCTTATCTTCAGGAACTTTCATAACAATCTGACAGGTCTCTTGATTGTTTAGATACATTTTGTTTGGAGAGTTTCCAATCTCGCACCCAGTAATGTCAGCGGCTGGCCCGTCGACCAGATGGGATTCGTAGATTGTTTTGAGCTCGATTAGAGCATCTGATTTCTTTCGAACGGTGATTCCTTACATCAAGAGAACAAGAGTACATAGTTAATATGAAGAGGTCCTTACGCTGCTAATTCGACCCTTACGCCCAAAAGACACTCACCAACCGGAATAAAAATGGCAGCCATCACAAAGTAAGAAACAATAACCCATCTTGGACTGAGCAAAGGCTGCCAAGATTTCATCCGCTGCTGCATCAGGGCGTAATCGCCCGGACGGCGTGAATGATTCACATCGTCTTCGCTTATCTCACTGCTATTTCTCGTGGAAACATCTTCCACGGCCTGGGAGGCGGTATCGAGAGGAATGGTCGAGGTAGCTGCGGTTGTTTCCATGGTGTATTTAGTACGGAACGTCGAGGGGGGGTCTTCTCGGAGCCGTCGCGTTGGCGTACGCGTTGGTTTGGCGTTGGCGTTGGTGTGGATGTTCGCTGGCGTTGGGCGAGGTTGGGCGTTGGGCTTAAGTATTTTGTCTTTGCCGGGCGTTGGGCGGCCATGATTGGGCCAGCAGTGCCCAAACACAGACCATTTTTTGTTCTTTACAATGGAGTTTTCATTCCATCTCACTGATCAATAATATTCAAAACAGTCCAGAAGAGTATCATAATTTTAAATACAAGCTTCAATGCCCAAGAGGAAAGATGGGTTGTGTGAGATAGAAAATTACGGGTGACTTGTTTGCTGCGGTGCTATTGATATTGATAAGAAATTGCTTAAAATAGATGAAGCGATGTAGGCTCCCTCCAAAACTGAAGCCAGTCACAAACGTTTCTTCTTGTTTGTCCCTACTGTTTAACAGATCGGTCTTGGAAACCAAAATGAAACATCGAGCAAGAACGGAGGGCATGTTGCTCAAATGAAAATATCCCTAGAGAGCACAAAATCTGTGGTCGCCAAGCTGTAGACCAGTCTATAATCATAACTATATGTTGATGCAAAATCCTAAGTTTGTGTCAAGATAAATGAGAATTATCTAATTTGACAGTGGAGATGCGAGTTGATCTTAAGATTGGTGATTCTACAACTGTACAATAGTACATATGTACAGAGAGTTCGAACCATGAGTAGAGTAACTCATAATCTAGACGATAGATGATTATGAACTTGTGCAAATACTGCAAACATATTTGGAAATAAGCCGGTGCAACAAATATTGGAAAGGATTTCAATCATGACGTGCATGAGAAGAGCCGGAGATACCATTCAACTCACACTTTAAATTCTATTCGGATTAGGGTAGCTACCCTCCAGTAACACTTCGAGTTCTGAAAATGAATGATTTTAGGTGGCAAGGAAATAGAGTGGAAAGTCATAGATGGAAAGAAAAGCAGCAATCTTTAAATTCAATAATAACAATGACACTGCCACAACAATATCTAATCAATTTGCAATTTTTCAAGACACCACTTCTACTTCTCCCTTCTCAAACCAACCCGTTAAACATGCACCAACCATCGAAAATGCACTCAAAAGCAAAGGACAAGAACACATCATCATGCCCAACATTTCTTTTGTTTACTTGCCCAGCATCAACAAGAAAACGTTTTCCTTTAAAAGAGAACAGAAAAAAACCGAAGTAGCCAAGAAAGGCATCAACATGGCCAACAACCACAAAGTGATCGAGTATGAGACCTCATGGACTAGTGTAGCCTTGCAGGCCACTGCAAGTGTCCTGCAACACATAGTCAAGAAGAAATGCAATAAGAAAATCATCATGTTTGGGACAAACAACTCGTACTGTATCGACTTGATGATTTAATACATCTCTGGGTTTTACAATAGGTAATTCATATGACCAAGTCACACCCGGGTATTTTACATCAGTGGATATGTTTAATATTTCCCTAATAACGTTTATTATAAAGAATAGTTAACATTGTTATCTGCGTCTGATTGTCCAATTGTAATCAATCAAAATTATTTAGTACAGTAATCGGCCTTTGATAGTTAGATTTCGATATAATTGGCCTATGAACGTTTGATTGCAATCCTAACAGGAAGGAAGCCTCCGTCCACAGTACATCGTAACCATAACTGGTGTCATCTTAAAAAAACTTCATGATTGGTGTAAATTAATAACAACGCCAATTGGATTGAATTTTGTACTTGAGTCAAGTGTTGTTAATCGTAATCCAATATGTTTAATATTATACCAGTTTCTGTGTATAAAAATGTCATCACAGGTTATTCTCAATTAGAATCTAATCAGAATTTAAATGGATCTTATTCTAATCTAATCTACTTTTTGGCAGCAGTGGCAGCAGAGATGGGGATTACATAGTTCGGTTACAGTACTGGCCTGTCTGCTCATTTGTCTCCGACACACCAGACAGTATCAGTCAGCACCGAACACACTCACCACGATATGTTAGGCTATGTGTTAGCAAGATCGTCAGTGCCATACGATAGGCCATTACTCACTTTGGCTTCTCCTAGGTACGCTTCACTTTTTTGTGCCAACTGATGCCTTTGGTGATAGATCTAGTTTTAATTTGCTTCAAAATTGAAGCCCTGTGGTTTGTTGTCTTCAAATGATTTACCTGCAGGTTTCGGATGTCACTGCTTCATTTCTTTGATGGGAGCTCTCAGTCTCTTGTCATTTTTTGATTTTGAGTCATTTGGATACTTTCTGGTGCCATTATTTAGTGAGAAACGAGCATGACCAGTTCTCTTTTTATTCATGTGTTCTGCCTCTTGAATGCTTTGAGGGCTTGGTAGTTTATTTTTCACTGTTACGGCCTATTTTTTGCACATTGAGATAAAGGCTCATTATCTGTATGTTTATCTCAATAATAATTCCAAAAAAATCCACTCATGACATTTATATAAAGCAACTAGATATGAAAAGGCTGTTTGTGTTTCTTGCGACTGACTGACATGGGTTGTTTGGAAATATGGACTGGTCCATGGGATCGCATTAGACATAAGTTAGTTCTACAATGCCTGTTTGCTGAGATGCAGTAGGTAAGAACTGTTTATTTTTTGTGCTATACAAGAAATTAAGGAAAACAAATGAGAAAACACAATACATTTCAATTGTCTAGAAACTCAGACCATCTAAGCCTGAATCCCTGTCATTCTCGAAAGTCAGTGCCCTCATTTCCAATGAACTGACATGAGTACCTTTGTCAAATTTGATATCAAGAACCAAAACAAATTGTCATCTGACATATTTTGATTTCTGTCATTCTCAAAAAGGGTACTCATGCAAAACCATTCTACTCGTTTCCATCACCACATGACTTCAAAAATGCAACTCTTTTGCACATGCCAGTACAAAAAAGCTAGAAGCCCTTTGAGGCATCTTCTCAGAAAGAAGATGTGTTCCTCAAAGGGCTTAGCCTCAGCAGCCCGAAGCCTTGGCATCCGCTCCGCTCTCCTTAGTGATGCTCAAGGTAGTAAATTCCTCTGCAGTAGTAGGATGAATTCCAACTGTCTCAATGATGTCCTCAAACTTACATCCCAACTTCATTGCAGTTCCAAAACCCTGCATAACTTCTCCCGCATTAGGACCAAGGTAGTGTAGACCAAGAACTTTCCTCGTTGATTTTTCAACTATTGCCTTGCAAAACCCTTGATGGTCGCCCCTTGAGTGGGAAAGAGACCATTCTAATGGAATGAAGTATTTGTGATAAACTTCTACGTTATCTTCCCCATATTCACTCTTTGCATCTTCTTCTGAATAACCTACAGTACCATACTCAATGGGAGTGAAGACTGTTGTGCAAATATTCCTGTAGTTCATGAGAGAAGATGGAGATCCGCCAAACAAACGGCGCGACAGAAGTCGACCAGCGTGGATTGCCACAGGTGTTAATTCTGGACAGCCATCCATAACATCTCCAATGACATAGATGTTGGGAACGGAACTCTGCTCAAGCTTTGCAGTAATTTTTGCATTCTTGGGGTTAACATTGATACCAACATTCTCCAAACCAAGCTTCTCCGTGTCTCCAGATCTACCAATGGCAGCCAAAACTGTATCATACTCCTCTTGATCACCATTAGAAAAAGTCACTGCAATCTTGCCCCCCTCCGTCTTGACCAGCTTGGTAGGCACAACTTCCTCCTTGAACGCAATACCCTCACTCTTCATATACTCTCCAATCATATCAGCACACTCCCGATCAAACCCACGCAACAAAATAGAACGAACAGCAACGGTAACATCTTTACCAATCCCGCGCAAAAATCCAGCACACTCCAAAGAAATGTACGAGGCTCCAACACAAAGCACTTTACCCGGGTCTTGATTCAATGAGAAGATATCATCCGATGAAATGGCCAACTCTCCCCCCTCGCACGCCAATGGAGTTGGTCTCCCCCCAACAGCAATCAAGAATCGAGAGGCAGTGACGGTTCCTTTGTTTCCTTTTTTATCTACCGTCTCCAAGGTATGTGCATCAATGAATTTCCCCAACATGTTGAGATAAGTCACATTCTTCTCCCTTAATTCAACACGATATTTGAAGTTCAGGCCACGAATGTGGTTTTGAACATTCGTTTTGAGAAGCTCCCAATTGTGCATGCTGGTCTTATCTTCCACATCCTGTGACATTCCCATCCATTCTTCAAACTGCGCAGGCGTAACACCCACACCGTAATGCGGTGCATCCATCTTCCTATTAGCATTCAGCACAGCGGCATAATGCATCAATTTCTTAGGGATACAACCCACATTAACACACGTTCCACCCAGTCCCCACGCCGATCCGGCGGGAGAGGGCTTGACAAAATCCAACACGGCAACACGTGCACCAAACGAAGCGGCTTCCTTGCTCGCCGCGAGACCTCCCGATCCTCCTCCAATAATAACTAGGTCGTACTCATACGAATGGTTGGGGGTATGCCCGTCCGGAACCATGGCAGACGCCACGCCATTGGAAGAACCATCAACCCCAGCTTCGGGCCTGGCGAATTTCCTACACCAATCGAGCGTATCATCACACCCCCCAATAAACTCCGTAACCCCCTCCGTCACCTCCTCACCCAACCAACAAAACGGACTAGAAGCATGATTCCCCGCTCTCAAATTCCCCGTCCTTCCACTAACGACCTCGCGGAAATTCTTCTCGTGAATCAACCATTGTCGATATTCGTCGCGCGAGGCGAATTCGTGTTTGACGAGTTGTAGACGGTTGGGAAAGAGGAGGGAGAGGGAGGCGACGACCGAGGCGGCGCGTTGATAGAAGCCGCAGGTTGTGTAGCCTGCTACGTGGAGGATTGATTTGGTGGGGACGGCTGCGGCGGCAGCGGACATGGTTGCGATGCTTGATTATTTTGTGGGGAGAGGGGAGAAGCGCAGCGACCGCTGCAAGATTTTTACAAAAGTAAAAATGCTCCAAAATGAAATTACTGAAGAATCTATTGACTCCCTGAATGTTTTTTCAATCAAACACATTCTCCTCTCAAAGTCAACAATTCTTTAGAAACCAATAGGAACTTCAAATTATCCAACTTGTCTGAGCTAAGCTACTTCAAAATTAAAAGGCCCATCAAAATCCTCATACGTGACAATACAATGTAAATCCAATTAATGAAGGGTCTCCATTCTGTGACGAACTGAGCTCATTAGACTTGCCTTGCAATTTGTGACCAGTTGTGGGTTATGGCTACGTTAGAATTAACAGGAATGACCACATTTCCGATATCAGCAGTAACATCAGATGTATTGCCGGGAATATGGAGTTTTCTCACCAAACAACGTTGTATTGTTTTGGATGCAGTTATGGGTAGTGAGACTAGATAGCTCGCTAATAAAATAGAAATTTCAACAAATTATTTTGAAGGACTATTGTGTAGTGTATATTGCTACTGATTGCTTATCTGATGTTACTATCTTGTTAAGCAACTCCTCTAGATGCATTTACACCCACTTTTTGAGTCGATTCGACCATTATTGGCCGAGTTATTTGCAATTTTCGGAAAAGGCAAAGTCTGACTTTGCTTCAGGCTCCCTTGAAATGTAGCAATCTATTCCTTCCCTCTTGCTGCAATGACCTTCGTCAGTATCTCACGAGGGTCTCTGCAGCAAGAGGGAAGAAATTTCATCCAGTGGAACTCTCAATCTCCATTTTTCTGGCGTCATTGGAATTGCATTTTTTAAAATCATAATTGGAACCCTCAGTCCATTGATAAGCCGTCATCACCCTAATATGGCCATCACGCTCCTTCAGATTGCCGAGTCGATCCAGCGGCTAGAGCCCAGCAAGTGGATGTGGGATGTGGCTCACTTTTCCGCTCAGCTCGGTGTCCAAGTTGGCGAAGTCTACTCATTTGTGAGTTGCATTGAGAAAGGAGGTTTAGGAGTGAAAAAGAATGGAACATGGCGTCCAAATCCACACCCTTACAACAAGAAGATCGATCTCACCAACGAAGTCGACAATGAGCTCAATTTGCATATCAGAAATGATGGTCGGAAGGATATGGTCGTCGTGGACTATCAGCAACCTACGCCTGAAATAATAAATCAATCTAATATGTATATGCGGTTTGGTGAGGTCAAGGCATTCAACAAATCAATCACCGTTTCAGTGCAGAAAGACATCATTCGATATGTCATTGGCACTCACAAAGAGCTTGTTAAACACTATCCAGAAGTGGCGAAGGATCCACAGAAGTCATGGCGTAGTTGGGTCGATGGAGGGGTCCACTCTCGGATGTACCAAGCCATCCATCTGCCTTACATTGTTGCCCATTTTTGGTGGGTGTGGAATGAGTCGGTTGCCAAAGGCGTCTCACCCAAAGAAATCACACCAACTGTCTTAGAGCGGGTGAAGGTTGAGATTGTCGACCTCATGGTAAAAATGTTTGTTGTTGAACCGTCAAAATTGGAGACGTTGTTGGTGCGTAGGAGTCGGCGCAACGAGAATTCTACAGGTGACATTGAGTTAGAGGAGAAAGAGTCACGCAAGCGAAAGAGACATGCCAATCCAATTGGCTCACCTGAATCTTCTGATAGCGATGCTGATGACGAGGACAATGATGTCCTTAATCTCTTTTCCCTGGGTAGCCTCAAAGATCTGTGGTTAAAGGAAGAATATGAAGAAGTTGGTAGGCGTGAGATTGCAATCATAAATGCTCATGCAAGACGAGACAGCAGCTACGCTAACCAAGAGATCTTAGAGTACGATGGAATGCCGTATTCAATTGTTGAGTATGATTCCTTTCTTGCCATTGACAGATCAACTCTTGGCCGTAAGAAAAAGAATTTTGATAGACTCCGGCAATGGATCAATGCCATCAACCCTACCAAGCTGTTTCAGATAGCAGAAGGAGAGTTGTTCATGAGCTATGTGTACGACGGTACTCAACGTCAAAATGGAAAGGGCAAAGGCATTGCAAACGACATCTTTTCTCACTCGGGGCAACGTCAACTCAAAACTGAGTGTGCACAAGTTATTCGGCACGTGATTTACACGAATCCACACATTGGTACATCAAAATTTCCCGAGCTGTTTGCTGCAATGTTCGTCCTCCTATGTGGTAGATCTGCAACAGAAGATGAGATCCCAAGTGCATCAACCATACGAAGTCATATTGAAAAGCTCAATGCATATGACCTCTACGAGCTAGGTCAAATGTTTGTGCAATTAGCAAAAGATCTCTCACCTTGCGGAAACAAACGTTTCTTCTCTTCTTTGTCTGATGACACCAAGCATGGATATCAGAAGAAGGTCCATGCAATCATGTACACTTGTGACAGACTGGTTAATGAGAGTAAAGACGATCCAAGGAAGAGGTGGTTTGTGAATCCTGTTTTCATTTTGGGTACAACTGCACCAGCAATCAAAGCCGACTGGGATGGTAACAGTAGCCTCAATATCGAAACACTCTGCAAGGTTGTTCCTGAAGAAGCACACGGCAATTACAATTCATTAGGGGCTAGTGACAATGCCAATGATGCAAAGAAGGAAGCCGTAGAAGAGCACAAGTTGTACATAAACCATATGAATGACATTGGACGTCATCGAGACACTCTATTGAATGGCGTAGAGAGATTGCCGATTTGGACTGGTGATGGCTTCCATATTGAAGCTCTAATCAACAAGCACATGAGCATTGGATGTTGTGGTGAGACTGAAAAGGGAAATCATGATCAGGTGCACCATCGCCAAATGATTCAAGTCGTTTGGGATATTTATATCAGAGATAAATTTGTCTTCATGAAAATTGCAAAAGAAATATTAAAGACACTCTCACCTGAATGCACTTGGATGCCTCATCCGACCAAAGAGAAGGATAGTCGCTGGATGACAAATGGAAGGGCTGGTGCAAATATTTTGGTTGGCTACTTCATCCGAGACGAGAACGGAACTTGCTTTTGGGTTCTTTTTGCTCAACGGCTGATTTATATCTACAAAGATTCTGACTGGAGAGTGAAACGTTTGCAGGCCGTGATTGAATGGTTCTATATGCCAAAAATGATCTTTGGTCTTTTGATGGAAAGCGAAGCTTGTCAGTGCTTTGAGTCTTATAATGATTGGCAGGCAATGCCAGGTCAGTTGTCTGACAGACCAGGCTTCCGGACACTTGAACTGTTTAGAGAATTAATGGAGGGAACTGGGCCGGCGTGGCAATCATACCTTGACAAACCAGAGACTGGCTTTCCAAACACCATTAGATTCATTGAAGAGGAGATGGAAGCCAAAAATTTGAGTGAGATGGCAATCATTTCACTTGAGCAATTGAGCAATGGCATAAGAGCTGCTTACGTTGAAATGGCAAAGATGTACAACCAATTCTTCATTGCACCAATGGTCTTCACTGCTTTCACATGTCCAAAACGCGGGCCTGATGTACTGCGTGCTGTCTTGACTTGCATTAGAGAAAGAGGCGCTGATCTTGATGCACTCTACAATGAATCAACGGACCATATGGAGTTCATCGATCCATCACTTGAATGGAGCTTCATCCAACCACCTGAAACTTCATCTGAGATATACACAGCCTTTTATGAACATCTCAAGTCACAGACCAACTTGCACCACTATTTTCAGATGTTTGGGTTTCTCAAAGCCAAATGTCGAAATGAGTTAAAGAAGCTTACTCAGGAGCGAGGAATCAAAAGAAATCCAGAGTCAAAGACGTGGCTTACCGACTATGCCATTGAATACCCAGAAATGTTTGATTGTCTCTGGAGTATATTGGCGCTTCATCCATCGGCGACAAGGATTCTTGAACAATTCCATGGAATGGAGCGATTTGCTTTTGATGAGCAAACACACCATGGCTTTTCAGATGCAAGAGGAAGATATCTTGTACACCAAGAGAATCTACGTAGAACGGAAAGAAGAAAAGAGGTCTATAAAAGAGCTGGACATGATGGAAAGAAACTAAAGCATGCTCCCAAACACAATGATCGTGGCTACACTCAGGAGATGTCCAGCATCCAAGTTGCAGAAATGATGGAGTTGTACAAACCAAAGAATATCAATCAACGCATTCCAGCTGAATTTCGCGCTCAACATACAATCAGTCAAATTAACAAAAGAGGCACCACTGTCCAACAAAAGCAACACGCCGACAAACTGTATGAACATGCTGAAGCAGAAAGAAAGAAGAAGCTAAGCAGCGACAAATACACAGAGATTTCATTAGAGCAGTACATTGAGAATGCTCGAAAGCACAAGTCACGATTTGACAAAGCGTGGGAGGACAAGGACCACCTTGACAATTTGGACAAGATCAACACACTTATGAAGAAAAGTCATTGGCAAAGTGTCAAGGTTGAAGATGGATTGTTCGAGGACATTGAAAGAGTCTTCCCCCATTTCTGGAAGCTATACACTAAAGAGTTGAAGAAGCAACAGTCAGTTCCAAGGAAAGGTGCAATGCTAAAGTCAACCGGTGATTTTCGAACCAGCCTCACTGACTACGTCAAACATATAATTGCCATTTCAAAGGGCAAGGTAAAGAATAACATCAGTACCAAAACAAGGATTCGAGAGCTCGAACGTGCAGGCATTACAGAGGAGCTGATTTTGATGGAGTTTTGTAAATTTGATGCATCTGAAACGTTGAAGAAGAAAGAACAAGCGGAACTAGAAAAATACAGTGGCACAAAGGCAATATTTGAGGCAAACGGAACAGATAGTGAAGTTCAAAACCGCCTCGAGTTCAATAGATATACCATTTCCTACTGTCATCCTTCAATTCATGATGAAGACGAGAATGAAGAAATAATCGGGGAGGGTAACAATTAGATGTAATCGAAATACAACAACAGTCTCCCCCATATCGACGCACGCTCTCATATCAACATATGCTTATCATGTGCTCAAATAAGTCTGCTCCTCCGTCAAATAGACACATCAAGAAGAACATGCTAACCTTTCTCTCTTAATATTTGACGCAGTCCAGAGCCTCGACGTCCATTGTTACAGGGTTTCTCTCATCAGCGTCAGTGGGATGAGCGTAAATCGATGGGGGGATGAGCAAGATTGTGATGGGGGGAGAATGAATCATGCAAGTAGGTGCAAGTCAAGCAAGAACGAATCGCGTGGGAATCAAACCTCAACGCCTACCGTAAAAGTAGTATTTTTCGTATCAAAATTACATCTACATAGTGCCTTTATTGTGTTTGAACCCCGTCGTTTTACAACGAGGGCACTCGCGCTCACACGATTAATGTGCGTAGTTGTTGTGAAACTTCAGTCGACTCTTCTTGAAGGTATCTTATTGATGTCTTAGGCCTCGTCCATACCATAAGGTTTGAGTACCCCAAAACATCATACTTAGTACCCCGGTGTAATCGGAGTGACGCGTGAGGTATGTTGCCTTGTCCATACCATAGCGGAAAGTGAGCGCGTTTTCATACCTTCATACCCTACGGTTGCGAAAAGATTCGAAATCACGCCCTTCGCATTTTTGTAATGAATTTTTTGAAGTCTGTCCCATTTCGATCGTGCCAACCCTTTAGATACCATTTTTATTTCTCAAATAAAGTATCCTACATTTTAATGCGCTTTATGATGGGCGGGGTACGATCAGGGGTACGATGTTTGCTCGCCGTGGCAGCCTTTTTTTCGGCTGCCACGGCGAGCAAACATCGTACCCCGATGAGTACTCAAACGGGCGGCGCACAGAGCGGAATGATAACCTATTACACGGTATGTATGGGGGGTACTATGGTACGATTTGCTTATGGTATGGACAAGGCCTTAGATAGTGGTAGTGGGTCAGACACACATCACAAAAAATCCAGATCTTTGTTCTGTGAACCGTGTTTCTCTTGGGTAATGATGGTGATCTTACTATGTTATTTTCAGCTTAAAAGCCACTTACTTTATCAATATTTTCATAGATACATGAGTAAAGACAATGGTTCATGAATGTCAGATGTTTTCGTGTGAGGTGCCATCACTTGAATGACAACATGAGATAAAAAAGTGAAGTGGGGACTCTGTTGTGGAGATAACTTGTTTCGAGTTGGAAATCTGGGTGTGGGGTGGGATGGAATGATTTGCTTTTCAAGCTGTTCTGCAACCTTCTGTGGGAGGTTGGATTATGGGTACAAGACAGGTGCATAAATAAAATTTTCATTTGGTGTATCTAGTAGGTTCAAAGTCAGTAGGTATCGGAAGAAGAGAGGCTTCCTACAACATGGCCCGTGATGCTGGTGAAGATACCATGTAATTTAATGAAGTAGGAAGTTTGGACATAAAGCCATCAAAAGATTCAGATTTTTGGCGGTAAATGTAGGTTGAACCGCCGCCCGCCGCAATCACGAAGGCGATTCCAAAAGTTCGACACAATGATGAGCTAGCTTATCAAGGAAGAGATTTCAATCAACAACCAACCTCACAAACAACTCATAGTACAACCTCAAGCCCTCTCAGTGCCACAAAGCCGCAGCCATGAGCGAAGGCAACGAACAAGGCGTTGCCACCAGCGACACCACAGAACAAAACCCCTCAATTACAACACTCAAAGAATCCCAACCCACCAC
>JALLAY010000420.1:0-15607 GCA_036939635.1 Cyclotella baltica | reverse complement strand
CCTCCAACATCAACAAACAAACTGTCACCTTCAATGACTTACTCCTCAGAAATTCTGCACGAACTTTGACTGCGTTAGCACCAGATTCTGATGAATCCATTGCCACCAGGGATTTTAACGTGGATGAAAAAGAAGACACTGGCGAGACTGAGGGAGTTACCTCTGATGACGACAATGTCCATACAAGCAACGTCACTCATCACCTCATCACGATATCGATCCCCGGTCCATGTCCTCTCCATGTAACAGGTCATCACAAGTGCAGCCACAACCCTACTAATCAAGCCAAAACGAAACACAATTGAGAGATGAGACTGAGCTCAAGAATGATGTAATTTTGGCGCCGGATGACCAAGCCAAGCTACTGCGATGGCACTGCAGACTGGGCCATCTTCCATTCACACCTTTGCAGCACCTAGCTGAGATTGGTGAGATACAAAAGAGGTTAGCCAATACCCAATACCACACCACCACGATGTGCAGGTTGCCTCTTTGGCAAGATGACGAGGGTTCCGTGGCGCACCAAGTCCAAATCCAACTGCAAAGTTCATGAAGCTACCTACCCAGGTGAATGTATCTCTGTTGACCAATCAATTGGAATCGACCCAAGCCAATGAATGAAGGCCAAAAAAAGCCATGGCAAAATGTCAGCACAGAACAGGCGGGCATGCTCCAGGTGTAACAAAGGTAATAAAATATTTGTAGGCAATACTATGTATGAGTAATTTTTTATCAGAGAAGTTACAGAAGCCCTTGTAAAACATTTAAGATATGCCCTCTAAAAATTTAAATCCCCTCCCATCAAACGCCGACGCACCAAAAAGCCTTATCTATCAAAACCATTTCAAGTCAGCACTTGGTGTGGTCTGGACACCTCTCTTTCGCTGCCGCTTGCCCTCTGCCGCTGCTCTCTCTCTGGTGCTGCTTGCCTCATCCCTCATCCCTTAGTATTTGACGGTTGTGCATCCCTGTAACTCTAGCAGCGTCTCAGATCAGAGCTACGCACACTGAACAACAGTGTTTTGCAAAGAATTCTTCTCAAAATAATCTAAACCAACCAAACAATGAAGCTCCACCTAGCCACAACGGCCATCCTGGCCACCACCCTCCACGCCTTCTCCTTCATCCCCTCACCTCATCGATCACAACTCACCACCCCATCAACCAATCACCATCCAACCAATCATGCCCTTCAAATGGCGGATGAATCAAAATTCACCCTCTCCAATCTCTTCTCGACACCCGTTCAAAAAACCACCCTCCGAGCCACCACCACCCCACTTGAACCCCATCCCTCCGTCCGTCCCCATATCAATCCGTTGAATGCACTGTATCCTCCCAATAGGGCCGAGTTGGAGTCGAAGAGGGAGGAGGGGGCGCTGCCGTTTCATCCGTGGGTGAAGAGTGGGGTTTTGGAGAATGGATTTTCGTATGTGTTTTTGCCGAATAGGAGTCCGGGGGGGAGGTTTGAGGTTCATTTGCAGGTGTTTTCGGGGAGTGGTGAGTTAGTTTCTTTGTTTGTTGGATTGGTTAATTGTTTGTGATTATGGCTGATTGTTGTGTTGAAAATTTGTTGTGGTTGTGTTACATCCTACCACATTTTGAGATCGAAATGGTTATTTGTTGTGCTTTTGATTTATTTATGATTAATTAAATTGTGCCAATTATTTTTTTCTTTTATCAGTGGTTGTCTTCTGGTGCTTGTAGTTAATTGGTGTTACTCCTTACATCATTTGATTGTTTTGTTTTGTTATGCTTTTATTAGTTGATTGTGAATTGTTCATTCTTGTTGTTTTCATTTGCTATTTAATTATTGCTTAATATTTTTCAAGGTATTTTTGTTAGGGTTGGTTAGTTGTATCTTCTGCCTGGTGTGGAGTTAATTTTTTGTCATTCCTTACAGCAGCTGATTTGTTGTGTTCTGATTAGTTAAATTGTTGTTTTTTGTGACTTTTGTTGCCAATCATATGCAAAGCAGCTCCTTTTTATTGGGTTGATTTTTTTGTATGTTCTATGTTTTCGGTGGCTCTGTTAATTTTATGTTAATGTTGCTAATTGATTGTGGTCTCTCAACCTCTGTTGTCTTTTTTGTTCGAGCTGCTCTGTTACTTGTGTTGGGCCCTTGATTGGGCTCTGTCAGCTAAATGGAATTAGTGCTGGTACGAAGAAGAATGGTTAAAAATTCGCGTTACAAAACGTCAAACTCATAAACATCTACTTTCTCATCGGCATCTTACATTCCAGCCGACGAACTCCAGCCCCAACAAGGCATAGCCCATCTAACCGAACACGTAGCCTACATGGGCAGCCGCAAACGCGAACGTCTCTTTGGCACCGGCTCCCAAACCAACGCCTACACCGATTTCCATCACACCGTCTTCTACGCAGCCTGTCCCACCTACGTCCCCACCAATCGACTAGGCGCCAAAGCTCAGCCCATGCTCCCCATGGCCCTAGATGCGTTATGTGACGTTATGGAGGCACGGTGCGATCCCACACGTATTGAAAAGGAGAGGCAAGCGGTTCTGTCGGAAATGACTATGGTCAATACTATTGAGTATCGTGTGGAATGTCAGATATTATCGACGCTTCATAGGGAAAATCGATTGGCAAAGAGGTTTCCTATTGGGAAGGAGACATTGATTCGTAATTGGAATCAGGATGATGTCAAGACTTGGCATAGGATGCATTATCGACCGGATAATGTTTTGCTTTATATTGTGGGAGATTTGGATGAGGAGTATGTTGAGAAAATGGTGCAGGAAAAGTTTGGACATTTATCTGCTGCAAAGCAGGGGTCAGAGATTAGGATTGCGGAGTTGAAGGGCGAGGCTAGTGACTTAGCTGATGCTGTGGTGGGAGGGACTATGAAACAGGCTCAGAGTTGGCACTATCCGCCTGTTAGGCATGATTTTTGTGTTGTGGACGGTGTGAAAGATGTGTTGGAAGCATCTGGACAGTTGCTAAAGAAGGAGAGCAGTGAAGACAAGGAAGATTATGATATTCATTTGCAAAAGCCCTACAGTTTGGATGACAAAGTTCAGTTTTTGAGAGAGGCAGAATTAACCTCCAACAAAAAGATTCGTCCTCACATCTTCAAACACGAGTTACTCCAAAATTTCTCGTTTCATCTCTTCGCGAAAAGGCCTGTCGTAGCAATCCAGGATATTAAATCATTTCGACACAACCTTGCTCGGCGTATTTGTCTAGCTGCCCTGCAAATCCGCCTCAACGTTAATGGCCGCAGTGACGATCCAGCCTTTACCTTTGTGGAATTCAATCAACTTGACTCAGCTCGCGAGGGATGCGCCGTATGCAGTCTTGACCTAACATCTGATGTCAATCGATGGGAAGAGGCTGTAATCAAGGCCATTTCTGAAATTCGCAAACTTGGTCTATACGGGGTTACTCCTGGAGAGATGGAGCGATATGCTTCAGCAGTATTGACAGATGCAGAGCAACTGGCGGCACAGGGGGATATGATTAGTCATGGAGATCAACTTTCTTATTTGATGGAGACTGTGGCGAATGGTCATACATTCATGAGTCCTGAACAGAGCTATGCTATTACAGAGAATGCTTTGTCAACCCTTTCATTGGAGGAGGTCAATGATGCTGCAGCTGAGTTGTGTTCACACATTACTGGGTTGAAGGATGGCGAGGTTTCATCGACGGGGGTGATTGCTGTGATTGCATGCATGCCCAAGTCGGCCGATGCTGATCCAGAGTCATTGGTGACAGATGAGAAATTGTGTGAAGCGATACGTAAGGCGTGTCAGATTGATGTTGAGCCCGTGGAAGATGTGGTTGTGCCTCATACTCTTGTGACGTCTGAAGAACTTGAGGAAGCTATTAAGGCATACCCTCCGAAATGGATGCCTGGTCAATTTACGGATGGAACACCTAAAACACCAGAGGATCGTATCACGAGGCCTTTCACGCTACGTAGGTTGAGCAATGGTATCCGTATTGGTATTGCTCAAAATACAGCAGAGTCACAGCGTGGACATCTTCGCCTTGTTGCTCCAGGTGGACGCGATGCAGAAAAACGACTTGGTTTCAAAGAAGGCAGCCTAGCTGTTGGTGCACGTGCCATGCAAGAGGGAGGGAGCTTTGGTAGTTTCACCCGCGAGCAAGTTGAGCTCTTTGCTGTTGATCATCTCATCATGGTTGAAATAAATTGCGATGAAGAAGCGCTTGTTATGGAATTTGACTTTCCTACAACGAATGTGGGAAATACTGGCTATGGAGAATCAAAGCAGATGGGTATTACTGGAACAGAATCCGTTCTTCAGATTGTGAGGGAGATACTTATTGACTTCAATTGGGAAGAGGACGCTCTGGGTAGAAGCAAAACTAACTTTCGTTCGGCTCATGAAAGTATGGAGAAGAGCCTTGAGGGAAAAACTACAGAAATGATGATGGACAATTTGACTGGTGGCGACAAAAGGTGTGTTCATGTTATTTGTTTCCCTTGCTTCTCTTGAGGCACTTGTTGTAAATGCTTACGAGGTATGTCTCTAGATTTTTGTCCGTTGACACCAAGACTACTGACGCGGTCACCCTCGAAGATGCAAAAAATGCTGTCATGTCACAACTGATACCATCCGAGTTGGAAATTACGCTTGCAGGAGACTTCGTTGTACAGGATGTACTTGATATGATTCTACAATATATTGGAACGGTACCTCCCGACCAGAACTCGGAATACAAAGTTAAAGATGCCCCTACGCAATTTGGTGATGTCCCAACACCCGAGTTGCCTGGAAAGCATCTTGACTTGGAGCTTGAGGATTCGGACCCACGTGCTGTTGCCTATGTTGCTGGTGCTTCTCCAAACAAATGGGGCTTTCTAGCAGATGGAACTACTGTGGCAGGGAGAGTCAGTAGCATGGACAAAAGAGCCAGTGACTACGACAAACAACGTAGAGCGCACCCCTTGTTTGGGTACGCTGCCCTTGCTCTGATATCTGAAATTGCCAATAGAAGGCTCTTCAGCACAGTGAGGGAACGGAGACAGCTTACTTATGATGCCAACTTCTCATTAACTGATTTTGCGCGAATGAAGGGTGGTTCGTTTTTGGTTACTGTGACGGCATCTAAAGAAAAAGCCCAGGCTGCATTAGAAGCATGTAAAGAAACAATGCAGGCTCTCAGGACATCAAACCCAATTTCACCTGACAACTTGGAGTCAGCAAAACGTAAGTTCTTTCTTTGATTACCCTCCTTCGTTGATTATTTCAACTGATTTTCTGGCTATCTGATATGGATGTTACATGGAATAATTAGGAGTTGTTCTCAATCGTCATGAGGGTGAACTAAGAACTTCTGAATACTGGGCCACCATGATGAGTGGTATCCAAGAAGAATCAATCCCACTCAAAGGGCCCCTCTCTGTAACCGATTATAATGTTGTCATTGAGAATATGACAACGAGAGACCTTCAGCTGGCATTAGAATGTATGGAACTAGAGGAGAAGAATCTTTATACTGCGATTGGGAAGACAGTTCAGCCAGAAGGGTTGGTGGATGATGGCATTGTTAAGGCATCACCGATGGCAGGCATGGGACGAGGAGGAGCTTTGACAGGTTAGATAGGTGGTAACAATAATTTCCTTATCTCTTACTAGGTCAATAGAAACATGCAAGTACTTTGATCATCGTCATGTAGATACACATTTGATGCACAATGCTAAGGTCCCGATCTACCCGACGCCAGTACGCTTATGTAGGTATGGATGAAGATGGATGACCAGTCCGCTTACTCTAGTGAAACCTGAATCTGTGGCATAACACTGAACGAGAACTCTCCTCCGTCATCTACGAGAACCCCCACGAGACTTGTCAAACGTGCAGAGTGCAGTAGACAATGAACACGTGCCATACGAGCGAAACAATTAATACAACCAACGAATATAAGCAACGCCAAGAAAGAAGAAAGAACCGATATGAAATCATTTGTCGCAACATTATTACTCCTCAGTAGGGTAGTGACAGCCACCGTGGTGAAGGTATTATCAATGCTCGTTCCTTAATTTTTTTCACTATTCTTCGCAGCTAATTCAAATTACTTCTACATAATAACTCATCTTCATATGCACAGGCCGGAGTGAAAGGGAAACTTCGGGGCAGAGAGCTTCAGTTTGACTGGAATGATATTTTTGATCCTAGTATTCAGGGTCTATGCGGCAGCCTTGGTAATCCTCCTTGTGAAGATGACGAGGATAGTTCTCCATCTGTTCCCACTGACAATTTTCTCTTTGGTGACACAAGTGATTGGAGCTGCTACACTGATAACGGCCAAGATAAGTGCAAATCCAATGTCCCTCTTTGCCTCGAAGGAGCAGGGGTTGATGGCCAAGACCTCTGTGCTGACCTGGTAGTATGGAACTATCGAGGTCGAGTGGATGCATCTTCTACATATGTCTCAGGTGCTGGTGATCATGACGGTTTGTATCTATTAGTGCATTTTCTAATGGATGATGAGAACAAGATTTCCCTTGATTACACTCCGAATGCAATCTTAGATAACGGGAGTACAGGCAGGAAGTGCAAAGTTGAGGTGTGCACCTGGTCTGACGAGAATCCAGACTCAGGTCTACAGATCGACTGTTCTGAGTATATCAACAAAGGCAGGAACGTAGCGAAGCAATGCCAACCCATGGAAAATATCTTTTTCAATGTAATAAGTAATGTCGATGATAGATCAAGGTATGTTAGTCCAGCTACTATCTTGACGTCAATGGTTGTTGCACTGTATCTGGTTATCTAAAGATGAAACAAAGCCAAGATCCCTATGGTACCGTAAAGAAGAATTAACACCAGACGATAAAGAAGAATTAAGTGGATGAATGGCCAGCATTAACTTACAGTAGGAGTAGTGGCCATACTAACTCCACAACTAGAAATACACAAGATAGTACACGTTTATCAATCTATTTTGGTGCTCTAACTCACTAGGGTCCACCATCCCAAGAAAAATTGTGTTTCATTTTATCCCAATCCAAATCAAAGTCAAAATCACCATCTCTCAACCACCAATACAAAAATATACACCCAAAACATAACAACCCCCACCAAGCATAATTGTAAGCCTGCTCTGAATGATGCCTAGCATCTGCAAATCGACCTTCTTTCCACGATGGACGCACCTTGAGTGAGTGGTAAAGTGCCAAGGCACCCAGAGGTGGGAATACAAGCGATATTACTGCAAATGCTTGATGACTAGATGGTTCAGCGGATGTCCTTCGTCGAATGTTGGTATTATTTAATGCATTACGCGTATTTCGTTCGTACTGTACATTTTCATAATCTCCATGTGTAGTTTTTGTTGTTGCAGCCTTTGATTTCGTTGGATTAATATCGCAGTTGTCATTTGCACCCCACTGTCTCCTGCCCTCTCTTTCTACTGCCTCCACACACCGGTTATAAAACAGCGTGACCTCCTGAAAAAGTTTTGTTGCCCTCTCATCACCCGGATGTTTATCAGGATGTATTCTCAACTGCAAGGTTCTGAAGAGCTTTTCTCTCGATGACACATTCTGTACTTTGGAGTAGGCCTCTTTTTGTTGTTTTGCACTTGACGTTTGAAGGGAAGGGGTAGTTATTCGAAGGAGCTCGATGAGAGAGGATGTTGAGGGAGTTTGGGTTATAGTTGTGGCAACGGTGTCGAGAAGGAGGCGGCGGAAGGCTGAGTCTCCTGACATGGTTATCTGCGTTTCAATGATGTTTGGTTGGTCTACAGTATGCAGAATGATTTCATTGTTGGCTGGGAGTTGGGAGGCGATGAGATTGATGTATGCGTTGGGCAGGGTGGCGTTGGGTGGGATTGTTAGCACGACATGGCTCGTAAGTACGGGCCAACATTTGTGGTACCTTTTGAAATCCACTATAATACAATACTGTATCAAAGGTACTTACTACGTATTGCATAGACCATCACCTCCCCTGTCTAATTGGGTACCAACATCAAGATTTCAGTACCTAGAGGGCTTTATGCAATTAATGATTGTGGATTAAGACAAAGATAAGTAGTAAAATAATAAATCCAAGGAGTTGAGAGACAATAACTCATCATCAATCTCCAATCACCGTCATTTGTGGATGCATTAACATTTGACCAGTGTAAATCCATTCTGAAACTACCTTAATTTTTAATTGCCTATCATAGACTATGAATGGGGATGTTGTGCCAAACACGAATGCCGGCTCCAGGTCAAAAGAATTACCGGAAGACCACTTTTACTTTTATCTGCTAGTTACAGTAGTTCAATTGGTATAAGACTCACAAATCAAGCTCCTCAACCGCAGCTCTGGGCCTTGTTCGTATTCACAAGCTAACATAATGTTACTTAAGCCCTGGAAGGTTTCACGGGGGCTTTACAGATATGCGTGAACGGTGCAGTTCCTGGATGTACCATATGGATTTCACACACGTTCACACTTTAATAAGCCGCTCTGGTAAATTCAGAGAGCGTTATACCAATTGAACTACGGTACTGAACTCCGAGAACACTTCATGCTAGACTTTCTTTGTCATTCGTATTTATTATATTATTTTAGCTGTACAGAAGTGTTGTTTGTCAATTAAAATGGCCATAGGGAGGAGCTTGCCTGTGTTTTTGTCCAATTTGCCAATTTACTAGTGATTCACCTTTCACAATTCATTTGACATGTTTTTATGTTTTATTGCAACATTAGGGTAATTAGCCTCTGCTACGCTCTGGCTAGAATTTTGTGATCCAATAATATTGAATTTGCATTTGAACTTCAAAAAGAATTGGGTGCTGGAAGGTAACCTCAGATCTTTGGCCTATGTCAAGTGAAAATACTAAAATGAGCAAGCGGTAGACCCCATGGCTCAACCGAACATGCAGTGTCTGGCTAAATCAATCTGAAGCAGTTTTGGCTGAAAATGAGGGCACTAATAGAGCTCTAATTATTTTCTGTAAGTTGATGATGTGAGATGAGAAAGTCATTGAGTTCAAGTAGCTGCTGATAGGACTGATTTTAGCTTTCTGAGGCAAGTATGAAGTGGAGTTTGCCATTGCCAAGAAATGGCCATTCTAAATTTGTGGAGAAATCTCAGATAAATATTTCACATGTTGGGTATTGACTGAAGCCAACAAATACATCAAGAGATATAGACAGAATGCAGTGATGGGGTTGTGTTGTGACGGCAGTTGTTGATGGATACATTGACAAAGCAGGTGCCTCACCTGAAAATTTACAAAATCAAACTTTCATTTATTTTATAGTAGTTCAGTTGATTTGTTACTTTATTTAGTATCTATACACTGCTATTATTGTGGCACATAATTTAGCTTATTTGTCATAGATTTTCTTTTTTCAATGTTGTTGTTTACTATGGAAAGCCACCCTCTTAGCTCTGTCTAAAATCTATAAATTGACCCCTCTGGTGGTCCAATTATCACAAGTCAACTTCTCATTTAACTTAACATGTGTGATATCAATAATGTAAAATAATGCACCTAAAAAATTGGGACACTTATTAAGAAGTCTACTCTAGTGCTAATAGGCGGTGGGAGAGTCTGTGGTATGTATAGAACAATTTTATTTGACATTGGATACTACTGTGTAGTACACTCATCGGGCAAAGCAGGTAAATAGCTCCTTCAGGAGAGAGATGAATACTAATGAGACATGTCTATTGTACTGCAGTGCAGACTGCATGACAACCACCACAATAATTGGCTTGGCACACTGGTTTGTCACCACCACAAGTGCTAACGGTGCAAGGATCAACAAAACAATGCGTCAAGTAACCACATTCTCCGAATGGGTTCAAACATTCATCGTCGTCACAATCTCCTGACGGAAACATCACACTTGCAGGGGATGCTGATCTCTTTGATGCTTTAGGTGAACGGAGATAGCGGTAGGAAGATTGAGGGAGAGTGGGTACTTCAGTCGGTGGAATGGTTGGGCTAAACGAAGGCAGAGGACTTGAGGTGAATGTTGAATTGGAGGAAACTAGCTGCCATATCTGGTTCCATTCTGATTCTATTTGCTCAAAGTAAACTCTCGACACATAGATTTTCGGGGTACCGATCGTTTGATTTTTTTGCGTCTCGACCATCATGCCACGGCACATCATATTTTCAATGAGACCCTGTTGACGCACAAACCAATGCTGGCTCTTACTGTCAATCTTCCTCGAGATGACCAGCGGCACACCATTGACGCATTCAGAAATATCTCCATCTTGAAGATCCAATGCCATTCCAGGACAATGCATGGATTCAAAACTATAATCTATATCATTGAACTTCCAATGCTGCCATTTTTCGCCAATATCAATCTGCAGCTGAACCAGTGTGCCTTCAGCGCAACGTCCATCTTCAATAGTGATGAGCTTGTCGGTGTAGCGGCTGTAAATAGAGAAATGAAATTCGAGAGGAGTGGGTCTTTCCAACATGGATGAGGTTTGGATAGTAGGACGTGGAGTATAAATATTGATATGATGTGACGCATTCGTGCGGGTGTTCGTAGGGGGGAAAGATTGAGATGGAGACGAGCCGTAGGTAGGCGAGATGGATGAAGTTGCGGGACGCTTGGATGGTTTGTTGATTGGTATGATTATGATTGACTCCGAGGACGTTTCTTTGGATCCCTTTGCCGATTCGAGAGGTCCTTTTTCGGCTTTAGCTGAGGCGTTCGTCTTTGATGACTTTGCAACATGGATGAGGCGGTAGGGGTTGTCACGACGAGCGTGCGTGAAGCATGGAAGAAAAGCCGTCGCTATGGCAAGGACCGAGAATGTCTTCATGGTTGGTGCGATCAATGGCCTGTTTGTTTTTGGTTTTGTGAGTACGACGAGGCCAAAAATTTTTCAATACCACGTTGACTTGCTCGTTGAATCGCGTGTATTGTCAGCGGCTTCCTCCATGGCAATCAATGTGCATCAACATTCTGTTTATCTGTCTAATACAATCGCTATAATTCGTCGTCCATAATCATGTGTGAATCGTCATGATTGTTTTCAAGCGTGTGGCGGCGGCGGGAATCAACATTCTATCCACATGATGATTTCAGCAAAAAACTTCTTGTCGGACACATCATGTGCATCGTTTTTTTGCAATGAAGATTGGTTTCGCCATTTTCATTTCACGACGAAGTCCATTGGATCTCCACAATCCAACCCATCCAACCCAATCTATTCCTCCAATCAACTACTCTTTCCAACAACCTTCCTCATCTTCACAATCCAACCCAATCTATTCCTCCCAATTTCAATTACTCAACCACTTGTCAACATGGGCGTAAAAGGGCTTCTACCATGCCTGCAATCAATTACGCGTTCTGTTTCGCTCGAACGATACCGAGGCCTTACGGCTGCTGTTGATGCAATGTCCTGGTTGCACAAAGGGGTTTTTGCAAGCGACGTGAAGAGTCTCGCACAAAGTCAACGCAGCTGCAGCTCTGAGAAGTGCAGCTCTGCGGAGTTACGATGCGTGAAATATGCCATGGATAAAGCAGAGATTTTACGTGTCAAGTTTGGGATTGAAGTGTTGATGGTCATTGATGGAGATTCGCTGCCCTCTAAAAAGGAAGAAAACGCACAGAGGCGCAAGGATAGGGACGATGCTTTTGAGAAGGCATTGGCTGCCGAGAAAGCAAGAGACTGTCGTGCCGCACGGCGGTTCTACGCACAATCATGTTCAGTAGATTATAAAATCCGTTACGAGCTGATGAAAGCTTGTAAACAAGCAAGAATTTCGTTTATAGTTGCTCCGTATGAAGCGGATGCTCAAATGGCGAGACTGGCTCATACTGGAGTTGTTGATCTAGTTATTACCGAGGACTCAGACATACTTGCATATGGATGCCCTCGTGCATTGTTCAAAATTGATTTTGATACATGCCAAGGACAGGAAATCCAATTAATGAGAGATCTTGGCGAGAATGAGGTACTCTCATTCAAGAATTGGACACATGATATGTTCGTGTTCATGTGTATTTTGTCTGGTTGCGATTATTGCAAAGGTGTTTCGGGCATTGGCATAAAGTTGGCTCACAAATTGGTCAGAGTTCATCGCTCTCCGTCTAAAATTTTCACTGCTTTACGTGCTGCCGGTCGCATGCCCAGTGGGTTTGAGGATGAGTTCTGGGTGGCCTTCCGTACATTCCGCCATCAACGTGTCTTTTGTCCATCGAAGCAACAGATTGAGCCATTGTTTCCAATTCCTGGATCAAATTCTAATTCGATGGAAGTATGGTCCTTTCTTGGAGAGTACATTGCACCGAACATTGCTGCACAGATTGCTGATGGAACCTTGCACCCATCCAAAAAGATCGAGTGGGATTTGGCTTTTAAGAGAAGCATAAATCACGACAATAAGTTTGGACCGCTTGGAGACATTCAGATTCATCACAGATCTCCTCCACGAAAGCAACGCAGGAAGGAGAATGAGTCAAAGATCAGCAAGACGGATAATATCTGGCATTCACTTGTATACGGCAATGATGGTACTAATGATAGCCGTCAACTGGAGGGCAAGCCCGACCGTCTCTCTGCAAACAATGCTTCTTCCAAAGAAGACATGTTCCGTTTCTTCTCGCACAGCAGCAAGCAGAAGGATGATGGTGCAATAATGAGTAGGGATCGACCTCCTCTAAATGAAATTTATGTGGATGAAAATGGCTGCAGCAATGACGCCATGCCCAGCAAGATTAAGAAAGTCGCCCCGCCGCCGCCAGGTCACAAAGACCTGCCTATACACTTCCATGAATACAAGTCGTATCTTGTTGGTAATAAGTTCAAGCCAATAACTCAAAGAAGATTGAAGCGTGCAAACAATGGAACCAGGTCAACTGAGGCTGTACAAAGAATCTGGGAGAAGTCATGTTCCTTGAAAGCTCAAGCACCTCCAGAACAAGAAAACTACAATGAACATAACGAGGGTCCCAGACACGATGAAAAAGGCCGTGGCATTGCCATTTTCTCGAAAGCCAACAATCCTTGTGCCGCTCCAGTTCAGTCTCCATCAAAACCATTGAATGATGACTACTGCTCCACATTTTCGAGTAGAGATCTTCTTCATCAAATGAATGAAAATTCTAATCAGAACCAAAGCCATATGAATATTGGATGTTCTCCTCATACATCAGATCACCGCAGACAAAGCCATCAACAATACGCCTCCCGTTCACGTCATTGCGACAGTACTGACGCCTCCTATTTCGAGCATCAAAAGAGGAGGTCTGATGATCACAGCAAACACCTGAGTGTGACATATGATCAGGCATTATATTCAATGCAACGGCATGATCAATTACATGAAATGGGTGATTTTCCTTCGGTACCGTCTCCGAAACATTACGAGAGAAGTAGACGTACAGAGCGGCACAGCAATCATGCAGAAGTTTCGTATCACAAGCAAATGTATGAGAGGCGCCCTGATTCCTCTTACCACTATGATTTGAAAAGCTTGACAAGCGGATACACCACAGTCGAACCTGAAAGCTACACCAATGAATCTCCTAACTTGGAATACCCATCTTTTCCTGATGACTGTGACAACAGTCAGCATTGCGACTTTGAAGATTCATTGCAAGCTGTTCTTGATGCTACAGAAAACCAGGGCCAGCACCACCACCATGATGATTATTCCAATGATTATGAGAGCATTGGAGTCTTTCAAGTATTTCAAAACCAATTGGGCGATGGGCAAAGTAGTAGAGTAAAATCTCGCCAAGATTTTGGCAATGTGACAGATGATAGGTTTGTAGTTGACCATGAGAGAGACGAGCTACGCCGATGTCAATCAAGCAATCATGACCAATTGTATGATGTATTTAATTTTAGTTTGTGATGCTTAAATGTATTCTACCTTTGGTCTAAGTCGATGCAGATATGCTATATTAACAAATACTTCAATTGATTTTTATGAAACAAAAATCTATTACGTACATCTACAAGTGACTTGTACGAAAACAATGCAGATTGGACAGCAAAGACAAATAAACTCACCCTGACAAGAAACCAATGTTATCCAACTCTTGAGTCGTCTCCCACATTGGATGTACGGTAAAATTATGATCAAATTTACCTCTTATTGGTGCCATTGTTGATGTTTACCCCCAGTATTAGAACTAAAAAGGAACCAAAATTGCATGTGTGATCTGCTGATGCATTTTCTGATACCCCAATATTCCAACGTTTCTAACGTAGCTGTCGTAGCTCTTGTGTGCACAAATTTTGGTAATATCAAGATATTAGCAGGACCTAGACATGAGTCATCTAGTGTTTGTGCTTGAGGTTTAGCCTCAACACATTGCTTGTTGCTGTTCGTCCTAACAGGAACTTAGTTTTGGTTTTTAGAATGCGGGCCCTCATTGAGGACTCTGAGCTTTCCACAAAATTTGATTTTGAGTACTTATGGCTACTACGGTATCTTGAAGGTACATGATACAGAGGCAAGATTTTATGCCAAGGATTTTTCATAAATGTTGTGACTTCTTTGTGGCACACACTCTCTGAACTTTAGGAGATTTGTTTCCCGTTGAGACTTTCTTTAGTTCATTTTCTTGGTGAATCCATTTTCTGGGCAATAATTGGTCAGACAACACGTATAATCTGTTCTGCCAACTAATGAGAGGGAGTGTTGAGCATTGTATCATGTGCCCTTCGAAGTAAGGATGTACAGCGGAATTAGTATTTGGGTGTATGTGCTCTCAGAGTCACACGGCAAGACGTCACAATAGCAGAACACTGTCTACTATTCTCGTTAGTCGTTGCTTGAATTGTAGGAGATAATTGATCTCATAAAACAAACATTGATCAATTCAAACAATTAATTACCGATTTATTATTTTGGACTGATCATCCAAAACATGTCTAGAACCAATATCAGCCATTACTACACCATTCAATATCTCAAGACAACTCGATGATCAATTACTCGTAGCAGTTAGTACAATACTTAATTGAAACACCATATCCAGGTCTCACAATTCACTAGGCTATGGCTCTAACCACTAACTCACTAGTCAAACTTTTGCCTCATTTTCTCATTGCCCGCCTATTTTTCATCATTGTCCACTTTCAAATGAATTAGGTATCTTGAATATTGTCAGCCCAAGTTACATTCATCCCACAAATTGTATCTCCAACATCATTACTTTTTGATTTTCATTTGTTTACAGCTTTGCTATTGCACCAAATACACTCACTGGAAGTGCTGATTGTTGTTTTTCTGCAAGATTTTCATTTCTGTATGATCAGAATACACTTGATAGAAGTCTGCCAGGCTCGCCGTCTCCAGGTTTGCCCGATCATGATCCCTAAAGTATAGTTGTTTCAGCTCAGGTATCAGAAGACTCTATTGAAAATTGTCCTTCATACTTAGCCATGGAAAAAGATCTCACGAGCTAGTTTTTTCACTCTCTTGGGAGGCTCTCAAAGATAAATGCCTCCATGGATGCTGATAGATCTAAATGATTTGCCATCTGCTCCATGACCGAGGTTGATCCTTGAGTTTCTTTCTCTTGTAATTTTAGCTGCTCCTTAACAGACAGTCTCTGCAGCAATGAGGCCAGCCACAAGAAGATCTTGTTTGTCATACCATAGTTCACCAAAGTTCTC
>JALLAY010000419.1:0-15767 GCA_036939635.1 Cyclotella baltica | reverse complement strand
CTTTAATTAAAAACAGTCAGTAACAACACGAAATAATGACGCCCTCTTGGGCGTATGAGTTGAAACCACCTTTTCGAAAGATATCTTATATTGATTCCGTAGTTAAGCAAACATATCTTTTGACAAAACCCGTTGCTCTTACACCGGCATTTACGGTAGCTCTGTGGAAAGACAGGGAGAAAAAGTCATTCTCAATTTTTTTTCTTCGACCAAGGGAATCTGATTGTTGGGTTGTATGAGGTTGTATGTACCCTAATTGGTCTAGAAAACGTGCTCACCTTTTGATGAAATACCTACATTCTCAATCTGGTCTTGAAAAGACACCTACATCCAACAGTGAATACTTACTCAATACATACTCAGTGTGTTTTACTGTCTATTAGAGACACTATACAAAGGAATAATGAGAATTGATCATGTGATTTTGCCATTCACATTTATTTGCATATCTCTTGTTTCTCCCTGAAAAAGAATTAATGTATATACAATTAGTTGATGACGACGAGCATATTGGCGGTGGTTGTTGTAGATGGCTACATTGTCATTTGTATCGTCTTACTCGGGCGGTTGTGTTGCAGCGTTGCGACAGCAAAAAGGTGGACACAGATTCAAAAAAGCTGGACAGACATGCATAATTTAGCCGGCACATCGACTTATTGGTGAAAGCAGACGTACAAAAGATAATAACATACCTACATTTAAAAACTGGTCTAGAAAAGGTTTTTACATTCCGGATTGGTAACATACTTTGGATGTGTTGTAGACCAATTAGGGTACAACTGCCCGAGACATGAAATGAACAAGCTGTGATATTACAGATCCTTCTGTTGGACGTAAAAACACCCAAAGTACAGAAGGGACAAGCTGTGATGTGACATACATCGCAAAATAAGATAGATAAACATAAACACATGCAAAGACTAGACTGTATCACCTGAAATTTGTTGTTGCCAGGGTAGTGAAAGTGAGGGAGCCTTGCGATCTGAGGTGTGGGGAGAAGAGAGTAAATGAAGAACTTGCTCTTTTTAAGATAATCTAGGTGTGCAAATCAATTGTATCTCAGGTCCAGGTGATAGGTGATAGATTCATTTTGTCTTAGTGTGGAGCGTTGAGGTTGAGGAGAAGCACAAGCCACAATTTTGAGTGAGAAGGTGAGGCACAACTCCTAAACCAACGAAGGATGACTTAAAGCTGCTAACTGAGGGTTTGTACAGTTACTACTTCAGGGTGCACGGTGCACAGGATACGACTGACCATGCCGTGACAAAAGAGATCCTTGCAAGGTACATGTGAGTGAAATTAAGGTTGATGGGAGCGCAATGCTCAAGAGATAGTTGAAAAATTGGAGCCACCCAATATCACCAAACTAGCTGATCCAGCACCAATGAGGATATGAGGTGATGAAGTGGGTTGCTCGACCTATTGTTGAAGCTGATTGGAGATGTAGGTGCCATACCTAAAGATACCATAAGTATGACAGCTAGATAATTGCACTAATAAGCCAAACCGGATGATCATATAAGCACCAAAAGTGGCATTTTTAATGAACATCATCAGTGCTTAATCATAAGTTCTAAAGGATATTACTGTAAGACGTTGCCTATGTCATGCTTATCTATTTAATGTGTTGGGGGAGTTCGGAGACCAACAGACTAATTTGGTGCAGGTGGCAGCCAGAAGAATAATCTCGAAACTTGCGAGGTTGTGGTGAAAGCAAGGTTATCAATTTGCTCTGTTGCCCCCCCCCCCCCCCACCCGCATAGTAAAAGTTCCACCAGTACCTATTAGCTATTAGCCAAAAGATACTTTCCCAGGCCATGTACAGACCCAGATCATTTGTGTTTTGGGGTGTCTCACCCACCATAGGCAACTTGATGTATTAGCATCCAAACGAAGCCCATGTGCCCTCATTATATCTTTCAACGCCCACGTAACAGCCAACAACCAAAACCACACAATGAACGATGACTCAATGATAAAAGAGGAGCCTGTACTTTCTCAATCACCTTCCAATGGATGGTGTGAGTCTGACCATCCTTGATGCTCCAAAATGTTCACCTGTAATGCCTTTGAAGTCGACATGTGATGTATTTGATAATTGTAGTTGAATGTAATCCATATGTATTTCCATGTCTCAACACAGCTTTAGATCCATTTTACGGTAGGCCCAACAATTGTGGGAGCTCATGTTGTGGGTATTCTAAATACACCTTTGCAGTTTGCTTCATAAAAATGTCTCAAGCATTGTTCAGGTGGGCTTCGACCGATAGCACCATTGGGGCAGGTTCAGTTCAGCTCCACTGAACACTGAACAATCTGATTCTGAATCCAATGCGGGAATGATGGAACTGTGTTTTGTGTGAGACTGTTAGAAAGCCATAATTATACAATAAAGACACCATAGCCACAGACCTCCAGCCACACCAATGGTGAGTCAATAGTAGCTCTAATGTTTTTTTCTATGTCTAGGTACTTGCCCAACTGAGGCCTACTATCTACCTTACCTAAAAGACCTAAGATGCCATAAGCATCAAAGGAAGCCCACGCGCCCACATAATATCTTTCAACGCCCACGCACAGCCAACAACCAAAACCACACAGCGACCACACAATGAACAATGAACAATGACTCAAAATGATCAAAGAGGGGCACTGACCCAAGGAGCGAGACGAATTGTCATTTGATCTCACACCAACACCATGTCCAATCACCAATCCGAAGCCCACCTCCTCGCAACCCTAGGTTCCACCACCGCCACAGCATCCGACTACGAATCATCCGTCCTCCGCGATGCCCAACTCTCGGCCGCTCCACAAATCGTCCTCCCTCCCTTCTCGGCACCCGGCCCCAATTCCTTCTTGGTGCCGTGTAAAGAATCATTGGGGTTTCCGGAACTGTCATCGTTGGCTCCTTCTACGGAGAGACGGGGTGGTAATGCCTCGGCGGATGTACCGCATGTTTTAAAGGTGTTATCGAGGACGCGGGAGGCTCTGTCAGCCGTGCAGGGCAGGCCGTTGTCATCTTTTGACGGAAACACGGATCGAGAGAGAGAAAAGACGAGACGGAGAGAAATCGACGTGCTTTGTATGAAGGAACAGATATTGCTGAGTTATCTAACGACAGTGGCGGGATTGGATGAACGTGATGAGTTGATCCCTCAAAGGAGGCAGAGGAAGAGGCCTCATGGAGAGAGTGCTGCTGATGCTTATTACGGCAAAGTTAATAGAAACTCCACTGCCACTGCTGAAGATGGTGGAAAGAAGCGAAGAAAAGATCCAACTAAACAATCTAAAGCGGCGGAACCATCCACCAACCGTCTAGATCGAATCAAGAATGGAGAAAATATTGACATTGAACAATCCAGTAATACAACACAAAAACCACGTAGGCAAACAATGATGCAGATGAAGAGTCAAATGCGTGTAGAATCGGGACTGACTCCTTTGAAATCCATGGAAGAAGAGAGGTTTGACGAAGAACGTTCCAGAAAAAGGAGGGAGGAGAGGAGGCAGAGGCGGCTCAAGAGGCAACAGAATGCTTTGGGCTTGGATGNTAAGAGGCAGCAAAATGCTTTGGGGTTAAATGCAAATGAAAATATCGAGGAAGGAAAAGCTGTTGATGAGAAGAAAGACGATGAAAATGTGGAGGAGAAGAAGGAACCCGTCAAGGCGGCGCCTATTCTAAAGATACGGCGGAGAGACTCAAATGACAATTTGTACACACAGAATACTGAAGAATCCAAACAGACTAGTGTGCGTTGGGATGAAGACATTAAACCTGATGACAAGGAGACTTGCAATGGTTCCCAATCTAATGAAAATCCACTGCAACAGCACTTAGACAACAATAACTCTGACAATACTTCAAAGAAGAATGGAGTAAGATGGGACCAAAATGTCAAAACTGCAGCAGCAAATACCAACGAAAGCAAGTCAGATCCACAACCACCAAAACGAACACATACCAAAGTCATGTGTCCCATTTGTCAAATTATTTTAACTTGCAATCAAGAGGACGGTGAACCGGATGAATTCTTGTCTAGGCATATTGAACAGTGTCAAAAGACTAGAACTCGAGGCGGTAGGACGTTGCGAAAGAGGACAAAGCCGACGGTTGTTGATGTCGACGATGACGATTTAGACGGAGAGGCGTCTAAACCTGTAGTTTCAGTTGCTGTCAAAGAGGAAGATGGTGCATTCGATAACGATGTACAATCAGACGACAACGCCAAAAAACCTGCCTACGACCCCTCAAAGGCAATAGATGACATTGACGAATTCGACTACGAAGAACGAGTCGACGACTGGATAGAAAACGGCATATATCGAATGAGAAACATGTCCGAACGAGACTCTACCGAAGTACCGCCCGGAGCAGTCGTTTATGAAGGGGGGCTTGAAATTCCTGCCTGGATTAACGACCGTCTGTTTCCCTATCAGCGAACCGGTGTTAGGTGGATGTGGGAGCTTCATTGTCAAGGTGCCGGTGGTGTGGTTGGAGATGAAATGGGATTGGGTAAGACGGTTCAAGTGGCTTCTTTTGTTGGGGCCATGTCTGCCAATCGTTTTTTGGATTCAGTGTTGATTATTTCTCCTGCTACGATGCTTTCTCATTGGTTGAGTGAGTTGGCTGTGTGGGCTCCTGGTTTGCGGCGTGTTATGGTTCATAGATCGGGAGAGTCGGATGGGGTTTCTCGTGTGGTATCGAGAGGTATGTTGCGTTCTTTACAGAAGTGGCTAAGGAAAGCAAGAGCTGATAGAGTGAATGAGGCTATTGATGATAAGGACTTTGACGAGCAAGGAGCGAATGCATTTTGTGGGACAGGGTATGCTATAGTTACCACTTATGAAAGTATACGAAGATCACCTGATGTTTGGATCAATCATGACTGGAGCTATGTTGTATTGGACGAGGGGCAAAAGATTCGTAATCCGGACGCAGATGTAACACTGGCTTGCAAACGTTTACGTACACCCAATAGGATTTTGATGAGTGGCACACCCATACAAAATGATCTTCGTGAGTTGTGGTCTCTTTTTGATTTCATTTTCCCTGGAAGATTAGGTACCTTGCCCGCATTCGAAGCCGAGTTTGCTGAACCTATTAAGCGAGGTGGGTACTCTAATGCCAGCCCTATGCAGGTTCAACTGGCCTACAGATGCGCCTTGGTATTAAGAGACCTTATCAACCCCTACCTATTAAGGCGGCAAAAGAAAGATGTCAAAGAAGTGAATCGAATGCCAGGAAAAACAGAGCAGGTTCTTTTCTGCCGGCTTTCTTCGAAGCAAAGGTCACTCTATGAGGAGTATCTGGCGTCTGATGAAGTTATGGGTGTGATGAGGGGCTCGGTTCAACTTTTGAAAGCCATTACGATGCTAAGGAAGATTTGCAACCATCCTGATCTTGTTGTTGGACCTGATGGAACTCTAGACTCTGCATTTCAAGAGGAAGGTTCTAGTGACGAAGAAGATGATATTTTTGATGAAGATGGATTGGCTGAACGTGCGGGGAAGCTCCGTGTATTGTCAAAGATATTGGTAAGTGCAGCATGAATGAGAAATTGATTTAATTAATGTTAGTGCCTAAGCTTATCCCTTTCTCAACTTCCGCTCTTCACATCAGCCTCTATGGAAAGAGCAAGGGCATAAAGTAATTATATTTAGCCAGTGGAGAAAGATGCTTGTAAGAGTTGCCATTGTGAAATCACTATCTTTCAGCGTCATAACTTATTCATATAATTTGTTCGGCTTCTTATCATATTATCGCACAGAACATTATTGAAAAGTTCACACGGCAGCAAGGATGGAAGTTTGCCAGACTGGATGGAAATACGAACATAGCAGCTCGTCAAAAATTGGTTGACAAATTCAACCAAGACAAGAGTTACTTCATCATGCTCATGACAACAAGGACAGGTGGTGTTGGACTGAACGTAACTGGTGCCAACCGAGGTGAGTTTATTGTTTAGTAAGTTATATAATACAAGCCATGCCTTCAACATGCTCACCCATGGCATTATCCTGGCAGTCCTCCTCTATGACCCAGACTGGAACCCACAAACTGATGCACAAGCACGAGAAAGAGCTTGGAGATTTGGGCAGAAGAAAGACGTCACTGTGTACCGGCTGATAACAGCTGGCACCATTGAAGAAAAAATCTACCAACGTCAAATATTCAAGACTGCCATCACGAACCAAATCCTCCAGGATCCAAAACAAAGGTATGCCTCATGTCGTACTTGGCTCACGCCCTAGCTTATTTTTAGTTTTCTCCATACGTCTTTACTGCTCATAAAATCTATAACGTTAAAAGGCGGCTATTCTCACAAAAAGATCTGAAGGATCTCTTCACTTTGAAGGATGACTCGACTGACAGCACAATTGAAACTGGACAGCTCACCAAAGGCCAAGGAGTTGTAGATCTAAATGCCGATGTCAACGAAGCCGAACCAGAGAACTCTGTAGAGCAAGGTAAGGAGGACACTGGTAATAGCAATACTCTTGAACAGGTTATGAAAAGTAAAGGTCTTTGCGGAGTATTTGATCACGACTTTGTAGAAAATTCAACGTCGAAGAAAAAGATCTCAGAGCTTGAGATGGAGGAGAGTGCAAAGAAGGTTGCCCTTAAAGCTGCTCTGACATTAAAATCAAGCATTGAAAATACAGATAGATTTGCGCCCACTTGGACTGGATCTGAGGAGACGTTTTGTGGTAAGCCTAATAATGGTGCTGGTAACAAAGGCAACGGAAAAATGGCATCCTCAAGCTCAATGCTTGCCCAGCTGCGTAACAAGAGGATGGAAATATCTGCTTCTGCATCAACACCACAGACCGCTAATGCCAATAATTTGTCAGCACAAGACAAAAAATATAGTGCCTTACTGTTGCGGTTACAAAAGTATATCAAACAGAAGAATGCTAATGGAAATGGGCCATCGACTAAGGATTTGTTGAATGAATTCAAGGATGTTCCTGATAGTGATGCTGCTATTTTCAGAAGTATGCTGAAGTCAATTGCTGTTGTGAAGAGTGGTCGTTGGGTCATGCAATAGTTATTTGGGAGGGCCAAACAGTTGCCCAGAACATGTAACATACACCAAGGCTTCCCTGCCTATACCTGCTAAGCTAACAAGTGCCTTTTATCGCATATCTTGTTCCTGAACCCGTCCATTCAACCTTAATTTCCACTTTAGATATGAAGGGAGAACTGCTATTATAATCATTTTATTAACATCACCATAACTCTAATCTGTTTGCTGTGCAGATCACAGGTCATCTGAAGTACAAGATACACGACCACATGTTGTCTTCAGATGTGACCAAAAAACCAAATAGAAAGCAAATGGGTCTCTATTTTAAGTGGACGTAAAAGTGCTAGCTAAGATCTCTATCAATCAAGCAATTAACCAATCAATTAGTAAAAAGCAATGTAAAGAAGTTCTTGTCCTGTGATTCCAGTTTGCCAGGAGTGATGCTGTTTGATTCACAACAAAAACATAAATTGGATACATGAGATTGGGAATAATGGAGTTCCAAAAGTGATGAACTGGTGCAGATACATCAATACCTTTTGGATGTTCAAAAATACCATGGTCAAAGAATACCAAAATTATAGAGAATCACTGCAACAACCGTATGATGATTGGTTTACTTTGAAGAATCAAGATTTAAGTATATGTCTGTTTCTGGCAAGATATAAATAATGTGAAAGTGACAAAACGAGTAGTCCATCAAGTTGAGAGCTACTTATTATTTAGTCTGAACACACTCAAAAAGTTGGGCTTCGGACCACATTTTTTTGACTGGGGACAAATATTATTACTTCATTGCCCAACTTTTGTAGCCCTTGATTCTAGCATTCATTAGAAATTTGGTTTAACTCCATTTTTTGGGTAGATCAAGTCAGGCTTCTGATGCTAGCATCACCTAGCTAAAAGCTTGATTTATATGATTCCGCTGCTAACAGCTGGTATCACCATTAAAGAGGAAATCGACTAACATCAAATATTCAAAACTGCCATTATGAACCAAATCCTCCGGGGTTCAGAACAAAGGTGTACCTTGTGATTTACTTGACTCGTATCCAAGCTTCTCTCTACTTTGATCTTCACCTCGCTATTGGAAGAGATACAGTAACTATGTAGGGTTGTTTAATCGAAGACTCCAGGCTGGCTACTGGTTTGTTTTGAATAACCTTTTTGACTCTCGCATTATCAGATACACTTACCTATACCACAGGAACAAAGCTAATCAGAAAATCTCTGAAGCATCATCATCAACTTGCACATTTAACACAAGGTGAGGATTTTTTGCAAACAATCAGAAATGTTAAAGACGACTTAAAATATTAAGCTTATTTCATCTTAATTCATTATATTTCTCACAGGCTAGGGTCCATTGGCAACGTTTAATGTCGCTAACTTGAAAAATTAACAAAGTCAAGAAAATAAAAGTTAGTTATTTTCATTTGATCTGTTTTTATATTCAACTAGAAGTTTCACTACTCACCTTTTATTTCTCTATTTCAGTGCTACCCACGGAACCCAGGATCACATTGCAACTGTTGTTGCAGTATTAATGTTTCCGTACTTTGCTTTTTTATGACCATCCTAAACTTATATTGAGCATCGCGAAGGGCTAGGCGGAGCAAAGCGGAGCTTAGTTATTTTTAATTTGGTCTACCGAAAAGAAATTTAACTTATTTCATAGTGCCCAGTACCTTGGTATTTTTTATTTTGAGTTAATTACAAAGGAGATTTTCATACTTCTTTTATGAGCTGACATTAAAACTTATTAACTATCGACAACATGTGGGCTTGAGTATTGCCGAGAACCTATTTAAACATGTGTTTATAACACAAGGAAGTGTTATTATTCATGACACAACTCTGTGATTTTTAATAGCCAGTTTCTTGATACTGCTCAGACAGGCATGAAAATCAAACATTGAAAATGCAGATAGTCTGTGTCGACTGGGACTGGATCCGATGAGATACTTGATGGCAAGTCTAATGGTGCTGGTAACATATGCGCAGCTGTGTGAAACAAGAGGATGGAAACAGATGCTTATGCTTCGACGCTGCAGACCGCATATGCCTACAATAGATTAACACGAAGCAAGAAAATTTTAGTAACTTACAGATACAAGATAGTATCTTACAGATACAACAGATGTATATCAAATAGGAGAATGCTATGGCACAGCTAAACTACCACTGCCTCACCAGGGCCTAGAGCGCATTGGTCTAGAGGAACTGCCGCGTGAATTCTGGGACTTCACGCCAGATGGGAGTTAGACACAGGGGTAGTTTACCTGTGATGCTATGGTAATGGAAATGGTCCGTCAATTAAAGATATGAGGAATAAATTCAAGGATTTTCCTGATAGCCGTGCTGCTGTTTTAGATTAGCTGATTGATGTCATGAAAAGGGGTTGCTTAACCATGAAAAAATAGATATGATAGACAGCAAGGATAACTTAATCACATGTACCTGCTACCTAAAACCCAACTACCATAGTGTCATGTCTCTCATAACTGAAATTGATTATTTAACCGATTTAACATGTATTTCCACTCAAAATTTCACAATCACATTCACATGAATATTCTTCTTTGGAATATAAACATCGTCCTAATTCCAATGAATTGTTGTATACAACATGCACATCTAGACCGAATAAATGAATCATCACACCTGTGCATTTAACTTGTTTATCTTCGCTTCCAAAATAACCCAGATCTCACGCGTTTTGACAATTTCAAGTAAGAGTGAAATCATTTTCTTCCACCCTTCTCATTTGTTTTTTGAGGCTCTCCACCCTCTTCATAAGCAGCAAGATTTTCGTCTCCCTCACCAAACTCTGGATCACTAGAGTGGGCCCGAAACAATTCTCGAAAAATATCGGGTCGGCTCTTGGCCAATCCTCTAGCTGACCCAAGCAACATAAGCGTAATTATGCACATGATATGTCCTGGCATACCCATCCCAAGCAATATAACGCAAAGAGAAAGGTCGCAAATTGTACGTGTTAGGAATGTGAATATGATTGTGTGACCTGACACTTCAAAGTACACCATTAGTGCTTCAGGCTGTTGGAGGGTTATACATAACATGACAACGGAGAGAACGATGGCAAGCAGAGCTGATATTATGTTGAAGTAGACGAAGCCATGTTCGAACATGAACATCATTGATACGATGATGTTTGCCTGTTTTAAGTTGTAACACAAAAGCATGGGCAAACACATAAGAACCAAAGTAAATGTTTCGTACGTGCACCAACAACTAGGGTCTCACCACATACGCAGATGCGAAAACAGAGCGAAGTGTCGCGGTTCTCATATCACTGTAATCCATTTTTTGTCGGTATACCTCTTCAGTGCAGTGGAATGATAATATTACTGACTTGATGCAGGTTGATTCGACTTTGGTGTTTTGTTAGATGAGGCCAACTGAACTGGTCTGTTCTACGTACGCCCTTCCAGAGGAGCGGCTGATACTAACTTGATGATGCTATGCTTAAGCAAGACACACGGTAACAATCAGGTCTCGGAATACTTAAGCTTGTTGTCTTTGCTTGTTGTCTTCAGTCTTCTTGAATCGATCGGACACGTTGATTGGGCTTTTGGCCATGGTTGTTTTACACAAACGTCGTTGGGAACGATGCGCCATTTTTCAATTTCCATTTTCATTCCCGAAAAACGGCCAGGCACACGAAAGTAGTACTCCTTATTGATTCCTACGTTGAGCAACCGAAGTTGCCCTTCTTTATGTCGCCCTCCGAAAAATCCATTCCATAGAATTCGATGACCCATGACCATGACCATGTGACATGTGACTATGGACCCTTTTTTGCTCATCAACAATAGTCAACAATCTCTTTCACTCAACAAAATCCAGAACGCGGCAGGATGCCGCCACCGCCCGAACAATGTCGCCTGCTGAACATGTCGACAGCGAGGCGGCTGTTGCTCTTGACCTCTTTCCTAGCTGCTTCCACGGTGATCCACATCCAAATCAAGCTCTTCAATTCATCACAGCCACAGTTCAAGTCCCCTGCAGTTTCGTTTCAACCCGTCGTAAGTGCCGATGTCGATCAGGTTCAGGCTGCCTCCATCCAGCCTCTCATCTTCGGTGGCGGATTTGGCACAACCGCTACTCACGCCATGTTCAAAGCGACGTGTGAGCTTCGCTTGCGATCGTTGCATTACGAGAAGCAGTGTGGGTTTTGGAAGTACAGACGCTTCAATTCTTCAGATCCAGAGTTGCCGCCGCCCGGTGTTTTGGCTCACGAGCGATTACTTCGAGCTCATCGAGCCCTCAAAGATTGTGTTGCAAGTGCAAATGGGACTAGTGGTTCGTCTTGTCCTACGGTTCGAGAGGCTTTGGATGGGATGCGTCGACACATTGACCTCGTGGTTGCTAATGCCAAAGATATTGATGTATTGCATGATACGCCATATCCCGAATTTGCTGAGTATGTCATCGAGGCTGCGCAAGCAATTCAAGGTGCTAAGCCCATTCTGCTCTTGAGCGAACGAAATCCAAACATATGGGCTCAGAAACGAGTCTCTCATGACGATGACCTTGTATGTAGACTGAAATCTGACAAGTACTCTCGAGACTCGTCTCCCAAATATCTTGGAGAGAATATTTATTGGTGTTTGCAAACGGCCATTGAAATGAACTTGGATAACTTATCTATCAACCAAGTGTTATGGAATGTGCATCAATTAAGCTCGCAGCCTGAGACACGAAAGAAAATGTTAGAGCAAGGGTACTTACTTTATAGAGATGCAATGAGATCAAGGAATCCAGTATTTCAAGCAGACCTATTTGAACGAAGAAATAAAACTTCTAACGATCTTCTGGCTATTGAAATCAAATCTGCTTTAAAAAATCACATTACAGTCGTTGCGAAAAGTAAAAGGTCAATCCGCAATGTTATCAGAAGGACTCCAGATTTCAATACCCAAAAATTATGCATGCCAGATTATAGAGTTGCCTTTACTTCTGGTAGGTTTTGCAACAAGCTGGTAATCTTTCTACACTTTCACAAGGCTGGTGGTTCCTCCATTATTGAACACTTCATTGATAGGGGACTGTGGTACGATCTGAGTACAAACATCAATATTGCTAACTACAGCATTTTGGAAGAAGGCGAAGATGTGAGTTTTGGTGGATACGGTAAAAATCACCTCAAGATTCATTCCCCTGCCAACGAAACTCGCATTTCCCACACCGACTTTTGGGAATCCATTTACAATCGTGGTATCGATGTGGTTAATTTGGAGTATAATTTCTTTCCTGTAGACGTTTATCATGAAATGCAATCTTTATTTTTGAAAGTGACACAACTCCGTGAACCATGGGGTCGATATCGAGCTACTTATGAACGGTGATATTGAAAAGGAATTGTTGTTCTATTAGCCTTGAAACAAAATTCTCAACGTCATTCTCATGTGATTCCAGGGAACTGTACCAGAAATGCGGAGAATACTATAACCCAAAATGCTTTAAATCCAACTCTAACTCTCTCCGGTCATGGATGATGAATCCTAAGGGCGCAATGAAGAAAGAAAGAGAAGAAAAATGGGTATGTATCTTATGTTCAAATTACTACACAAGGATGTTGAATGGAATGGGAGATCATCCCAGAGAAGCACTTGTTACTCGCGAGCATTTGGAAATAGCAAAAACTGTCCTTGATACATTTGATGTGGTTATGATCCTTGAAGACTCTGATGATACGAACCTCAACAAGTTGATAGGATTGTTTGGCACAGCAAATGAGGAGATGCCACCTATTCCAAAGGAATCAAACAACAAATTAAAGGAGAATTGGCGAATGTATCAATTTTTGCGTGAGCAAGTGATTGATCCGATGGAGGAGGTATTTCGAAAACAAAACAAGCTTGATATTGAACTATATGAATATGCTCTTAAGAGATATGCCTCATAACTCCATTTCACTCTTGATTGTGAAATAATTTACAAGAGAATTGCTACTTTTCTCATATTACAAACTAACATGATGCATTAACCCTTTCCCACTCTGGTACCCTTTTAGTACCTTTTTTGCAAGTACTGTGCCACCATAAATCAGTCAAGTTCAATATTTTTCGTCGTTCCAAGCATGCAAACATCATCATGACACAGTCAACGACTCAACAGTCGGAGCCACCCTCATTTGGTTTGTCTGTCTGTCCAAAATGACTCTCACATGGTCGTTTTACTTAGGTCCCACTCACTGTTGGAGAAAACTAAGTGAATCCTATGATTCATTCAAAGTCAGATAATCAACCTTAAAATAGGCTGTTTTAGTTTTATCCTAAACCCTAAAAATGTTTGAAAAAGTAATTGATTTACCAAGGGACTGTCTCAGGACCTCTACACACCTCTTAATAACCTCAATTTTTGCATATAATATGATTTTTTACCGCCAATATTATAAGATACCTTTTGAGTGCAACAGAAAGAGTGATGACGTGTCACGAGAGCAATGTCAATTATGAAGTATCTTCTGACCAATAGAGTCATCTTCCCTACGTGGCTACAAACATGTAGAAGTGCAAGCAATACTGAGTTAATATCTCTTCCAATCAGACAAACATACCGGGCTTTTAGTGAAAATAATCGCAGTGATAGAACCACTGTGAACTATTTTGTTTCATGTCACACCAGTTTCTTTGCAAATAACAGGATTATACAAAGACGGGGAGGATATTGTGTATTACCTATTACTATATACCTACGCATCCATATATATCCAAAAACAGTGTTTTTCAAACTCAAACAGAGTAGACAACAAATAAACTCTAAATCTCATAATTTCTTGTTTAAACAAGTTTGTATACTACTCAGCTGTTTGACTGCCTTCAAACCCCCAGAGGTGGTGAACCTCACTTTTTAGAGAGTGTGTGTGATTACATTAAGAAGGTGTCGTTTTGATCAAGTCTTTTGATTACATGGTTCATTATCTGTTCTGTAATTTTGACAGGGCTTCTGGACAGAGAACACAGTATGCCACCATCCAGAAAGAGCTTCTCACGTGTGCAATCAAATATGATTAATTATATAGTCTATTTGACGCTTAGAAAATGTATGTGGTTACATTAAGAGTTATATTAGGTTTCTTATTTCAGTAAGGATCGAGAAATCCCAAGTGTTGGATGGAGGAGTTGATCAACCATACTGTAGACTACTTAATTGTGCATCAATTACTGAAACATTTAAATGGACTCAGGTTTGATGTATTTTGAACTTGAATGTTAATAAACAAGTATTTCACATAATAATACCATTTTTATATTTCTCTAGCTGTAAGAAGATGCCTATGCAATGCTTGCACAAGGATGACTCCAGGCAGAGAGTGGGTTGGTAAAACTTCATTTCAGGGATAGGGAGAGGATGTCCGAGTTTACCTGCTTTTTGAATCATTCTTATCAGTGTTATAACTTACAGCATGTGGCAATTTGATTTCACAAGTTTTCAGACCAGCTAATTAAATGCAACTTGTCATAAATTTGTCACTTTTGCTTCTAGTGAATAGTTGTCCCCCAGAACACCATTCTCCACCATAACATATCCAAACTTCTCAAAGTCTTGTCTAGCGAATTGATTAATCACCTGGATGGATTTAGCATCCAAATCCTTGTATGTCAATTTGTGTTTCCCAGTTTTATCTGTGTAAACTCCTCTACTTTCCTTGGGAGGGATATAAAGCTCCCCCAAGCCATACTTTTCCATCAGTGCATGAAATTCAGTAGATAAATTCTCATAATGCAAGGCATTTGGGATGAGAATTGAACCATTATCATCAAATACATATTCAGCTTGATTGATGTAGTGTTTCTGGGCCAATATTTCTGGATCTTCATTGAGTCCCTTCCGTTGCACCTTATTCTGAGTAAAGTCTTGTGCATGTGACTGCTCGAGAGCTGTTTGTAATCTATGTATCATATCTTGAACCCACCAATTAAGATTGGCTTTATTCGAAATGTCATGCTTCTTTCTATACGCAGCTCCATACTTGATACTATGAAATCCCTGCCATGGACAGTAATACTCGCTAACAACTCTGTCATATGGATTGCGAACAACTGTAAAAAGATCGGCGTCATGGTAGGGATATCGGCTGAAGGGTGCTGTTACATCATTGACATACAGCTGTAAAATTTTGGGAGGGGTATGCCAAGGGGATTGCAGTTTGTACGACAGAAAGTCTGGCGAGGTGTAATTCATGTCTGGTGCAGCACATCCCACGGCTTTAACGCTGATATAGTGGCAGGCTCCCCACAGGATGCCGTGATTGTATCCCACGCTTTCTATTATGGACCCAGCGGTCTTGGTAATGTGAACGAACTCAAGTCTTTGCGTGTTTTTTAGCGGCGAAGGGGTCAAGTTGTTATTGATGATGTTGTTGTTGTGTGATATTAGATTCTGATGAAGCGCATATTGTGTGGTACAGAATAAAACCAGCCACGCCCATGCCAGCGCCAAGAGGGCCAAGAATGCTCTGCTGATCCTGCGGCTTGAGGCCCCCACCTTGTGTTTTACCATCAAAGCCCGAGTGATGGCTATTTTGAACCACTTAAGCAACAAGCTATGCCCTCCAACTTAGATTGATTCAATTCCATCACGCTGTGATCGTTGACTGGAGGTGCCTGGGGGGGAGGCAGGCAGATGGAAAAGAGAAAAGGGAGTAGATAAGAGGCCTGCTATTGAAACTTTTCGTCCCAGACTTTTCGTCCCACTTTTCGTCCC
>JALLAY010000418.1:0-15599 GCA_036939635.1 Cyclotella baltica | reverse complement strand
TATTTTGTTAGGTGAAACTATTTTGGGTGAATTTCAAAGAGTAGAAAGGTACACCCTTGCTAAGATATGAAAATTTCACTTGTGGATCTCCTGTTGTTGTTTGAACATTGACATGTGAAAGTTTCACTCGTGCATCTTAAATTTTCACACAAAGATTTCATCTCACTTGATGCCTCTCACTTTGCTCTCACTATTGTAGTCTTTCAGAGAAGTGAAGGTGATCAACAATCCAACCATCAAGGAAAAGCAATTTAACATCTCCCTATCCCAACGTAACGTCTGACAATGAAGTCTACGAAGCTTGAAGGATTTGCAGATGCGGTCAAGACTCTGGCTCAGGATCCACCCGGTGATGGGCCTACAACAGCAACCAACAGTGGATCTTCAAACGAATCTGTAGCTTTCGTAAGTGCACACATGATAAGTGACAAACAGTTGTGGTTTATGTGTTATGTGGCTGAATGAAACGCTGTGCTTTTTGCTTCATCATTTCACTTTGTTTAGTCGTACAAGTCAGCCGTAGTGGGTACGAATGGGACCAAACATCACGTCAACAACTACACAGCTGCATCTACTGGAGCCAGGGGAGGCGCTGATGCTGTCAACACTAATCTCTCTGTGAAGTCTACGAGGATCGAAGGATTTGCAGATGTGGCTAGGAAGGGTGCTGGAGGGGGAGAGGGTGGGGGAAACGGCTGGAAACCACATCCAACTCAGGATCCAGCTGCATGTGATGGGCCAATCGTAACAGGGCCCACGGCAGCAACCAACAATGGATCTTCGCATGGATCTGTGGCTATTGTGAGTACATACGTGGTACAAAGTGAAGCAATATTGTGATTTATGTGGCTGAATTGACTTGGTTTTGCTGTTCACTTTGCTTATGGTATTTAGTCGTACAAGTCAGCTGTAGTTGGTACGAATGGGACCAGACATCATTTCAACAACAACAACACAGCTGCATCTTCTGTAGCCAGGGGCGGCACTGTTCAAGATCTGAACATGAACAACATGAAACCTTCAAGTGCGGCTAACAAGAACACAGCTATACCTTCTGTGGCTAACCAGGATGGTGGTGTGACCAAGAACAATAACAACGGCAGCCGTGGGACTGATTCTCATGCGACTAAAAAGAGCAACAACGGCCTAGGCGCTGCGCAGCATGGATCTGGGGGGAGTAGAACTAGGGAGCAAAAGGGATTTGGATTGGGCTCTCAATCGGGCACTCAGGCTGGGAAAGATATGGTATGTTGTGACTGGTTCAAAGTATTGTTTCTTGTCACAAAGCTAACACTTGTTTGCAACCTGTACACAATCCAGGCTTCGGATGAAGAGTTTGTCATGATCGACTCAAACAAAGAAGGCTCTAAGATGCTTGGTGATGCTGACGTGGACGAAAAGAGCAAGGGGGACACGCAAGAGAATGAAGGGCTTGGATGTGTAACTGGCAAAGGAACTAAGAAGTTTGGCATCGATGGTTCAAGCAAAACAGGTACTCCCCGCAACACTAAAGGCGTGCAAGAGAACAAAGTTCTTGGATTTGGAGTCAGCGAGGAGGTTGAGGACAATGAGGTAAGGTGTTTTGGCTTTTTCAATTTGTTGTTGTTGCTGTTTTGTGGGTTCTAATAGTGCGTTTGTCTCCATATTTCATCTTATTCAAGCTAATGTATGGGTGTTATGATACTTTGGAATTTAAGGATTTGGGCAACAAGGAGGTTTCTGATAAGGCTGACATTCCGGAGTTCATTAAAGCATTGACCGGTCAAGGGCAATCCGATATGGGAAATGATGGAGGGTTTAGATTTGGTTTTGGCAAACCTAATGTGGTCAGTATTCAGGTGCAGTTAAGTATTTACTATTCTCATTTGATCTTGACTAACTCATTACCATAATTATTACTGCATATCACACTCTTGCTGACTAATTTAGTCAAGTGATGCACGTAGTGGTATTGGAGGAAGGGTAGAGCCGGATGCTTCGAGTGACGCAGAGCTTGGCACTAGCAAAGAAGACATCAAATTAGATTGTACCTCACGCCAACCTGATGAAGAGCACGGGGGAAATGGTTCACTTGATAAGTTGAAAGCTTGTGATGCCAAGGCCAATACGGAGGATTCAGGGGATATGGAGATTGATGGGCTTGCTGTTGGTGAATCAGATGCTTCAAGTAATGACAAGGAGGCTTTGAGCGATGGAATACCTCGCGTCAATGAAGCAGAAGTGATAACCATCAGGTTCAAGTCTGGTCTTGGTGATGAAAACTCTTTTGAAACCAAGGCATTGGCCGAAAACCAAAGTTCTGCTGAAGTAGAAGGCAAGGATACTGAGATGTTTGATTCGTGTGGTAGCAGGGCGAGAGGGACAGATTTTGCGGAAAGAGAAACCGAGGTAAAATTGGCATGACTTTAATACGGTCTTGTCTTGTGGATTAAGCACCTAAATCTTGACATTCTCTTCCATCACTTTAGCAGCTTGAGAAAGCAACAAAAGAGCACAGTGCATCTAGTAACACTCTCCAGGACAGCGAAGGAATAGCTGGTATCGAGGTGAGCATCTCCATCTAACACGCTTTGTTGTTCATTCAGTTGAAGCCAGCAAAATGATTTATAAAATGAATATTATTCCTCTACTACCCCGTCAGGAAGGGATTCTTACTGCAAAACGCAAGTCAGTGAATGGAGAGATGTCGGAAGGCTCTACCAAGTTGATGAAAGTTGCGTCGGACGACAATGACGGTAGCCACTTGATGGATTGGGAGATGGCATCGCCAGAAGAAGACGGCCAAAACCTTGCAGTGGACTCTGACTCTGATTGCTTTTCTTTTGAATCTATCCATGATGGCTTTGATGACATGGAAGAAGTTGCATCAGCATTTGATATAAAAGTACTTCAAAAGTCAGTAGAATCAAGTGCCAGCGCTTTGGAGCTTGTTTGCAGAAAGGATGTTGTGATGATTGTCGGAAAGACTGGCGTGGGCAAATCTACATTGATTCAAGGTATCGCGGGAAAGAAGATCCAAACATCTATGCATGAATCAACCTTCACCGGCAATACGGCTCTGAAACATGTCTTTGATGTTGAAGACGGAATGGACGGATTTGAGATAGGCCACGATTCAAAGTCCATGACTAGCCATCTAAGCGCCTTTGTACGAACGAATGAGACGGGGACTGAAACTGTCTACCTTGACTCACCTGGGATGGAGGATACTAATGGTGTGGAGATGGATATTGCAACGTGTGCTCTCTTCAGCCAGGTAGCAAAGAGGTGTAAAAGCCTTAAGTTCATTGTTGTTATCCACTGTGCATCGTTGCTAGAAGACCGCGGTGGTGCATTCAGGTCAGTGTTAAAGTTCGCAAGGAGGTTTGTGTCGGACTTCAAGGAGTCAAAGAAGAGTTGTGAGTCTAATTTTCAATTGGATTGATGTTTTAAGATTGTTCAATCCAAACTCTAATTCATTCTTTCTGATGTATGATCTTGATCTTCGGGCTACCAAAAGTCTGCTTCTTGTTTTCCCATACAAATGAACTGGCTGAAATGTCATCATCGCTTGACCAAGCTAAGAAGCGTCTTCGTGACGAAATCATCAGAACTGCTCAGGGGACTACAGACAAAGATGTATTGCCCGTGCTTCAGTTCATTCGTCAGTCGTTGGATAAAGGCTACCCATTCGCAGGCATTTACCGTCCACTCGAAATGGATTTCCCCCTCCTGACTCTTCAAGTTGAGGGAAAACTAAAGAAGATGACTGAATTGACATTGGCAAGCTCCTGTAATCTAACTACCGCCTCATCCCTCAAACTGGATGGCGCCGTGCAAGCGTTGATTCAGCGCTTACGAGTGTCCCTAAGGAGTTCTTCTCCAGACTCTCACACAGTTCGTGACATTTTGAAGACTCTCCATTATCTCACCACCTATGTTGATGTCGATTGTGTACGCAGAGCTGCAGAGGAAAGCAAAATCATTATGGATGAATGTATTGATACAGCTAAAACATTCATCGAAGGCCAGGTTATCAGAGGACTAAATTCAAATACTGATTTCAGTGCTGAGAATGCTCGTCTTATCAAGGAATCGTTGATGCTATTGGAAGTAATAGATGACACATTTTCTGCTGATCAATGGCACACTGCCACAAAGAAGCGACTCATCAAGTTCAAGCAAGATATTCTTCATGACCTCTTACGTTCGACTTCTACTTTCCACCTCAATACAAAGAAGATGTCTATATGGGCCAGTGAATTTAGTGATTACTCTGATCTCTATTCTGGGTTATGCAATGCAATCATCGAGCAAGTCCAAGAAACGGCAAGCAGGATATCTGATACAGATGTGTGGAAGATGGACCAAGGATCAAAGGACGAAATCACTCTCTTTATGACGAGTTACTCCCAGTTCTATGACTTCTGTGAATGCGCTGTCCAGTTCCCTCTTGAAGGTATCAACTTAGTGCAAATCTTATCAGTGAAACATGAAACAACACAAGAGCTTATTGATTTGCTCAAGACATGGGAATCAAACACCATGAAACTCAAGCCAGAAAATTTGGACCGGCTGATTCAGGAAAACTATTCTCTTCATCCAATAGCAAGCTGCGTCAAGGTGATTGAAATCATTGAAGATGTGCTTAAGAAGCAGACTTTTGTCTCATCTGCCCTTCTGGCCCAGACCAAGACTGCCAAGAAGGAAATTGAAAGCCACATGATTGAATGGTATGTCTCGAGCTGCAATTCATTGAAAGCAAGAGGCGCTCACTCGAAACTAGAATCCTTGATTTGGATGCGTGATACAGCTATCCTTTTTCAAGAAATACAAGGGGAGAGATGGAAATCATTGCAGCATGCGTTTTCATCTTTGATGGAGAGGACAAAGCTTGATATCAATGCTATCGCCCAGGATCTTGTGAGTAAGTGTAGGTTGATTCGCCAGAATGGCATCTCAGATGGAAATCAGCTGGCACAAGACTTTCAACTCCTTCAAAGTTTCAAGTGGCTTGATACAATGACTAGTCCAGGCCATGGCTATGTTAAGAATTGTTGTTCACAGGTTGACACTCTCATTAGCGCACAGGTCAAAGAAAAAAAGAATGAGCTCGATAAGCTGATTAGTAATCTAAATTCATCACAATCAAGCCGTATCATCCAATCCATGGGCTGTATTCTTCCAGAACTGCGTGAAATCGATGTATTTGAATCAATGATTGTATGTGAATCCTCGAAAAGGATTGCCATATCTTTGAAATGTATTGCCACCTTGGAGCAGTTTCTAACTGAGTTGCAATCATCCGGTATTGAACACGTCAAGGATTGGGCCAATGGATTTCAGCTTGGAGACTTTGACAACATGCAGACATTGAGCCAACAACTGGATAAAGTTTTGAGTCAGCTTTATTCACTAAATTCTACCAATGCTTCCGATGAATTGTTGCAAAGGTGTGTGGCTTTTGATTCAATCATTGACAAGGAGTTTCACAAGTGCAAGTCTGCCATCAAGGAAGAACTATCTTCTTTTCAAGGTAGCTGTCAAAAGAAGGTGGCAATTTTGACATCCCTTCAGGCTTGCCAAAAATTTACACTTGTTGCGAATCAGCTTCCGAACTTTGACAAGCTTCTGCATCATGTCCGCACTCAAGTTTCAATAGAGGCTCAACAAATCGAGGAAGTAATCGAAGGGTCATCTGAATGGGACATCATTGATAGTCGTCTTGCAGCCTTTGAATCCGCATCACCCTTAGATAGTTTCCTTGATGACGAAGTAAGCCATCGACTCAACACTCTACGTCGCATGCGAGATCAGAAGGAAAGCAATGTGGAAGACTTGATGCAGGGCATGATAAATGAACGCAACTTCGAACAGATTGGTGAATTTTTATCTCCACTTCGATCATCAAAGGATCAAATGAAGCAGCAGAAATTTTCTACACACCAAAGAGAGATTGCAGTTAGCTTAGAGGGAATAATCTACCAAGTTGATAGGCTATTGGACCCTCATTCATCGCCTGAAGACAATGCAACAAGCATTGCCCAAAATCTGGATGTCCTCGTCACAGCTCAGTCTGAGCTTCAGCAGCTCCTTGTTCCACGATTAAACTTGGAAGAAGAACTTGTAAAGTTGAGAAAGAAATCGAATGCGTTGCTTAGAGGATTTATTGACCTAATGTTCAAAGCAATTAGGGCAAGCGATTTTGTTCAAATGTTCATCAATAGACGCAAAGCCAATGTCTTCAACCATTCAATGCAGGATCATTTGAATAAAGCCACCATAAATAACCTTGAATTCGCCCGAAAAAAGACAAAAGAAAAGCTGGAAGCTGTTCCAACCTGCCTCAATATGTGTTTCAACAGATCATTCGAAGATGCAAGTGATTTAGCTAAGGTCCTGACAAGCTTGAAGGAATCAAAAGATCATCAGGGCAAGCACTTTGAGACTTTGCACAAGCTGTACAACACTACACAGCAGGATATGGATTTTCTTGCCCGGCGAGTTATGAATGAATTAACCACCACTGCACAAAGGTATTTAGTATATGATGATGTGATACCCATAGTGCACACATTGAGCCGTAATCTACAAGGCCCCCTCAAGAGTCATTGTTCACCAAGCCTGCTCAATGAATGCAGTCAGCTTGTAAATGACCTTCACCAAGAGAAGGAAAAACACGACCGCTGGTTTGAATTCGATGACAAGCAACCGAAAGTAAAGATTGAAGAATGGTCCAAGCGAATGGATGACTTGAAAGCAAGATCGTGGAGTTGGGCCATTCAAGAAAAACTGCCGGCTTTTTTAAGAAATACCAAGGAATCCAATACCTACGAAACTTACCGCAGTCGGCTACTTCGGATTGTTGAATCAAGGTACAACAATGGCCTTGATGCCCTCAAAACAAGAGATGCCCAGATGGTTCAAGAGTGCATTGACATACTAGATTGTGTTGCCAAGCATGCTAAAAAACATGTTTCTGTTGTGGCAACGAGACTGGAAGACTTGAGAACAGCTTGTGTGAAGATGTTTCTTAAGTTGTGCAGTCAGGCAGAGCAAATCCTCCAAAGTGAAACGCCACTCCAATTTGAAGAGCTATTTTTTGATTATCAGGCCTTCTCAACCAAGATCCTTCACGTATTACAATCCAAGGATGCTCAAAAGGGATTTTCCCTCACAAATCAGCTTTTGTGTGAACATTTCGAGCACAAAATTGCTCTACTTTGCCAGACTGCATCTAGCGAGGTCATTGACTTTTCAGTTCTTCGGTCAGAATTTGTCGACACACGAGCATTTGGAGACTTTTTAGCTGATAATATGACTCTTCTGCACGAGCAAACCAAAGTTTTTTTTGCCGAGAAGTGGTTGGAGAAAATCACCGAATACTGCTGGAAATACTGCAAGGCCGGGCGTGATTTGGGGAGTATTAAGTATTGTGCTGTTCTGGGTGTATCTCCTTCTGCATCTGAGAGCGAAATTAAGAAGGCCTACAAAGAGAAGGCAAAAATTCACCACCCTGACAAACATCCAGACAAGGATGGTGAAATGTTCAGATTAATTAAAGAGGCACAAGAGAAATTGCTTGCCACCCGTCATTTATCTAATTCGTCAAGGCCATTTGATGATGTTATAATTGGGCTCGGGGAGCACCTTCGTCGCACCTCCAAGACATTAATGCACCAACAGCAGTACTCCACCATCGAGAAAATGTTGTTCCAACTTCCCAACTTAAAAGTAATAGCAGATCTTGTTACCCCAGCACTTGAATGCAATCCAATTATTGACTGTGTCTACAAGACAGTTAAAGATATTGTCGAAAAGGCAAGAATCGACATTGACAGCAGCTGGAAGGCACGGAATTACAAGGAACTTAATGACACTATATCTGATCTCAAGCTGATGGAAAGTCATTTCTCAAGTTATCCTCAGATTTTTTCCACCTCTTGGGATAAAGGGATTAGCAAGAAAATTGAAACGGAAATTGAATCTTTAGGAGAAAAGGGTTCTTCTTATTTGAAGAGTCATGTCATGGCGAAGCAAAAGATGAGCGAGTTCCGCAGAATCTTTATTGAAATGGGATTTGTCTTGGTTGAGCTTCCATCTTTTAAAGTCTTCACAAAACGCGTAATGTCAGATGTTCTTGAGTCCTGTCTTGATACCGAGTGGGGCTATGGTTATTTGTTTGAAATTGGATTAAGTTTGCAGAAAGGTGACGATTCGTGTTCAGATGATGAAAATAGAGTTGCTCAGATGCTCATCGCGGAATTTAGCCACTTTAAGGAGGTGCAAACGATGGTGTGGAATGAAGAAACTTCGCAAAAACCGGCTGAGGATGTTGTCGCTGGCATCAAGGGGGAACATCGTACCAAGTCGTCTCCTACATCCAAGGCTACTGCTACTCCAATAGACATCGACAAAGACAAACTTCTTCAGAGTTTCAAAGCTTATGATCAACAATATAAATCACTTCTTGGTGACTACCTCAAGCCCGATGCTGATTTGAATGTGCTTGTGCATAAAACACTAGCTCTTGCGAATCGAGTTAAGCCAACAAATGCAACTATGGATTTTGGTGATGAATCAAAGCGGCAAATTCCTGTACTTCTTGCATGTGTGTTTGCACTTTTTACAGTTTTGAAATCTGGAGCCAGCTATAACCGCATTGAGAGTGCAGGAGGTTCATCGGATTTAGGTGTGAAGCTGCTCATGAAACCACACAACATTCAGGTGAGGTCCATATGTTTCATCAAGGTGTATCCTTCTTTCCTTTGCAGCATATCTCATGAAAATCTAAACATTGCATCAACACTTTTTAGATTCTGACGCTACTGCACATGTTCGGCTGCAGTGAAACATCTGACACTTCTCTGCAAAGCCAGTTGATGCAAATCAGAACAGGGGAGGGAAAATCAATGATCCTAGGAGCAGCAGCAGTTATTCTTAGTTTGTTAGGATTTAGAGTTCGAACTGTGTGCTACAGCGAGTACCTTTCCAATCGAGACTTTAAACTGTTTGAAGAGCTCTTTGACCGCTTTGGTCTGAAGAAGTTCATCAAATACAGCAAAATAACAACCTTTGCAGAAGACTCAACTGCCACTAAGGGCGATATTCGTAGTTTGACAGAATGTCTCCTGCGAGGAAACTTGACGAAGTCAAGTATATCAACAGTTAACAACAGCACATCGGTGCTGCCGCAACCAATGTCATTGGATTCTGATGACTGTTCTACCAAGCAAGCAAACGTAGCAAGTACATCCTCACTTGATGGTTTGAATGACACAAGCAACCTGAAACTGCCACAAGGAGCTTCTGAAGAGGCAGTCCAAAGTAAAACTTCTAGTTCACTCACAGACACTGGAATTGCTTCTGTTAAGAAACGAAGAAACCCCCACGAGAGTCCACTTCAAGTTTCTCAACAAAAGAACCCAGCATCTGTTTGTTCTACATTGACACCCGCTCCATTAACAGATGCACTGTCTGTGGACATTAAGCAGACTCCAATTAATTTCACTGCCCCCAACCAGAATGAAAGGAAAGAAGTATTGCTGGTTGATGAAGTTGATGTCTTCTTTGGCTCAGAGTTTTATGGACAAACATACAATCAAGTGGTGGAATTCAGAGAACCCGAAATTTGTGAGATCTTGAAACGAATCTGGAATGCCTTTCATCAAGGTGGCCGCCGTCTGAAGTTGACTGACATTCAATCAATGCCAGAATATTCAAGGCTTTTGAATAAACTGCCAAACTATCTTCTAGACAATGAGATTTCGTTAATGCTTGATCAAGTGAAGCGTGTTGATGATGTCCCATATTACATTGATCCTGACACTGATAGGATAGGCTACAAGGTCATGGATTACATTTCTTATGATGTGACTTATGGATACGCAACCATCTTTGCTTACCTCAAGGAAGCGGACAATCTCAAAAAAGATACTCTTGCAAAAGCTTTGGTCATGCCTATTTCATGTGGACAGTTTTCGTATGCAAATATCTCACCCTACCGCATCATTGGAGTTTCAGGAACACTTCAAGCACTTGGTCACTACGAAAAGGAGGTGTTGGCGCAATATGGCCTCAATCGGTCTATTTTTGTACCCAGTGTCTATGGTGCATCAAATTTTCAGTTTGATAAAGCTGGAGATGGCATTTACTTTGAGAGCAATGAAAGTGACTTCTATCATAGGCTATCTGCTGAGATTACTTCGGTGATAAAGTCCAAGAGATCTGTAATTGTGTTCTTCCGTGACAGATCAAAGCTTGATGCATTTGTAGCAAGTCCAACCTATCGCCAGCTTGGTAGACACAAGAAACTTTTGACGGAAGATACAAACTCTCTTGACAAGGAATACATCATTAATAAAGCTGCAACAGCTGGGCAGATCACATTTTGCACTTCGGTCTTTGGAAGAGGAACCGATTTCTTCTGCAAAGACGAAGCAGTGGAGAAGAATGGGGGTGTTCATATTATCCAGACATTTCTTTCGGATGAAATTAGTGAGGAAATACAGATTCAAGGCAGGACTGCACGACAAGGAAAGCAAGGAACCTACCAGCTTATTCTCCTAGAATCCGACTTGGTTACAGAGTTTGGTGTAGCTCCAGGAGAACAGGGGAAAATCCCAAAGCGCAACTGGTATGATTGGCTGTGTACTGTTCGAAACAAGCATCACGACAATCGGTGCAAGATCATTGAAACTAACCTTCAACGTGCTTCAGATGTAGACAGTGCCACTCACAGGTATTTCGATTCCCTTCTGAAGTGTGACGCCACTCAAGCTTTGAGTGATTTCCAATCCCTATACCAAACAATCAAGAAGCCTCCATACCCTTCCCTTCTCAATTTAGACCTAGCATTTGCTGTTGATGTAACAGGAAGCATGACACCGTTCACCAAATGTGTTTCTTCTACTATCCAAGGCTTAATTGATGGCCAGAGCTCAATTGTTGAGAAACTAAAAGCCAAATTTCCCGAGATTGAATTCAAGTTAAGAGCTGGATGCCTTGGGTATCGCGACATTGACGACAAGAATGATCAGTTTCAGGATAGCGGTTTTGATAATAATTGCCACTTCACAGAAGACACGTCCAATGTGATGGCTTTTATCAATGGTGTTTTGGATCATGCTTCTGGAGGTTTCGACCTGGCTGAAGACCATTTGGGGGCAATTAATCATTGTATTACAGACTGGAACCATTCCAACGATTGGACTTCAGAAATTAAATGCATTATCTTATTCACTGACTCCCCGGCGCATGGTTTTGTACCGACATCACTATCCGGGGTTGGTAACTCAGACTCCTACTCTGTCCGTCACCCCAGTGGGCTTGGAGTTGATCATGTTGTTTCAAACTTGGTGAAGAGCAACATTGATCTTTTCTTCTGTTCCTTCAATCCAGCAGCGACTGAAGTAACTGAAGATGAATTGAACCAAGCAATCAAGGATCACCCCGACAGCGCAAATGACAGTGGCGTGACACAAATCCCCATGGTCCCCAAAAGCAAATCACAACCAAGCTTATCCAGTGGAGGTGAAAGACATATCATATTCGTTCTTGACGAGTCTGGTTCAATGAATGGCTTATGGAGTGGTGTGGTGGATGCTTACAATAAGTATATTTCCAAACGCAAACAGAGTCAATGCGATGGTGATTTGGTGTCAGTTGTTCAATTTGAGAATTCAGCCAGGGTGACTGTTCAACCTGCAGCTTTGCTTTCTGCTCCTGCCAGTCTTCCCTACAAAGGGGGTGGAACTCGTTTTCATCCTGCAGCACAAACTGCCTGTCAAGTGGCACGACAGACTCCATCCTCTCACACCACTACCATTGTATTCATGAGTGATGGTGAGACTGACGATGCTGCAGCTGCTGCTCAAGAGTTTTCAGCACTGAATAAGAGTATTTACTCACAGACAGAAGAAGATCTCGAGCTTCATGTGATTGCTTTTGGAAGTGGAGCGGATTATGCCCAGCTACAGCTTATTGCTGGGGCATCTAAGATTGGTAAAGTCCATTCGAGTTCCAACACATCAGATCTTGCGAAGGTGTTTGTTGGTATCGCAGCCAACACTAATGTTGCCACTATGCTTGAGTCAGAGATTACCAAGCGTATTTCAGATGCAGTATCAGATAAACTTTCTCTGGAGTACTTTGGAAGTTAGGAACAAGTCACACTTTCTACTAGATTTTTAGTAAAGAAAATAATTTTGTTGTTAGGGCCTGTTTAAGTGCTTTCGAAATGAAAGGTAAAAACTCAGACATAGAAAGTGCGCTGTATTTTTGCCCTGAAAACCTTTTATATTGATTAACATTTGTGTCGAACTTCTTGAAACTCTGCAGAAATCAAAAAGTGTGTTTCTGCATCAAGTTCAGAAGTCCGCGGCTGATATGTTTGCAGATGTTCAAATCGTTTAGGCCGTTTCAACGAATACTTCCTTCTTTGTTGTGAATCCAATCGCTATTGAAATTGGATATTCAATCGAACTCGATTGCCTGTATGTGGCTAATTTAGCCCGAGAAGCCATCACCCCAGCGAGAGGAGTCTGGGATCTTCTGCATCCAACGGAAGATTCTCCATTCTTCATTGCGACCGTTGACGAGTTACTTTTCCTTTAGGAGTAGATCTGACCATAGATTGGCACCAATAACGCTTCCTCTGTTCTGAATAATTTAATTCGCACGATTCAATCCTGATGATGTCTTGACTTCTTTTCCTTTTCGTCCTTGTCTCTTGCTTTGCGTAGATGCCATTCAATTCAAACCAAGAACCATGACGTCTAATCAGAACCCCACCGCTTTCAACAACCAAACTGGACCCGCACCAAAGCAATCTAGGTCCAGTTCTGTGACAGGGTCACGTCCACCCTCTCATCCTTCACAAAACGAAAATCTTCTTCCTCCCTACTTGAATGAAAATCCCCTCTCATTCCCTCTGTTGAATAATGCCACTCAAGGGAATCATCCAGCTCCGTCTCGTAGAACTCTTTCGCCCAATGTCCGACAGACATCCAGATATAATACATTATCGAATTATAATCATAGTGCTGTAGGGTTCAGTCCATATTCATTTGCTACCAATATCACCCGTCAATTTTACCCCTAGACAGACTTAACTCTGGTCGCCACTCCAAACTGTTACAGCCAAACAACAACAGCAGAACTTTGTTGCATACAACCTACAGGAATATGACAACAAACTCAGAAAATTCAACAGAACTATCACTTACTGACCCCAGAAACAGAAATACTGCAAACTCTTCAAATGCTAATTCAGATGATTCTACCTCTTTGTCTGCACGGCATTCTACTGGCCCTAACAACTCTGACGCAGAAAATATGCCTCCTTTGAATTTGCATAATTCAAGATTTTCTGTTGATTCAAACAACAGTACCCAAACCCAACAACAATCACTCAATGTCGCATGCAGCTATGGCAATAAATGCTTAGTGACATTAGAGCCTGAGAAATACCCAACTAGAATAGTCATGAGTCAGTGCCACATGTGCAAGGAGAGAAATCTGCATCATTTCTGTCATACAGAAGGAGATCACATTGCTATCTTTGAAAGCATGGGTATTTATGCTTCCTCAGACCCAGCTACTTGTGCCAATTGCCTCACTATTCTCCGTCCTCAGTTGGTGAATGACAATAATACACAAACGAATGACGAAGATGTGGATGATGAGTTGATAGATGAATCTCCCTATTCATATCTGTTAGAGGCTTTTGACGAGACTGTTGTTAGTACTGATCCAGACACCCTATCTGCCCTTTTGCGTCTGAAAGATGAACACGCCCGTGCTATGAATGCATTTAAGAGGTATATTGAGGATGATGGGAAGTCCAAGAATTTTCATCCTTTGGCAATTCTTTTGGTGATGGCAGTTAGTGGAAATTTAGATCAAGCCCATACTCTACGCATTGATGATTTCAAGAAGAAGAAATGGCTAACTACCTCAGAGGTCAAGGCAACAAATGCTTTGTATGCTAAAGAAATCCTTCGCCGATTTGATATAATAAATGCTTTGGAACCAGACAGTGATGACGAAGCCGCCAAACCACCATCATTATCAAAACTAACCAAAGAGCATGCCGAGAGTATATCGACTGAAGTTATGAATTTTGGAGGCCGACAGCTACCCTTGAACAAATACAAAATGCTGCTCATCAATTCTCGGATTAATGTGTTCTTAGACAAAAGACAGAGTGACAGAACAATCCAACAACAGCAGCGAGAAAAAAGTGGCGATCATCATTTCATTAGTTATTTACTTTGGTGAGTTAAAATTTGAGTTTATGAAATGATTTATTACTTTTATGGTCTTAACAACTGCTGTTCTGCTACAGATGCAATCATCACACCCATAGGTGTTGCAGTGTTTTTCATACTTTTATCATATCGGTAGTCAGGAGCATCATTGAAGTGATGGCCATTGTTCAATAGTTCAACAGGACGGTGATGCTCATCAATATTGACAACTGAGTAGTCTATTCCATCAATTTCACGCAACACACGCACATTTTGGTGCAGGTATACAAGATTGTCATGCTGTACTGAATCAATCTGTGTCTCTTTTCATCGATGCAAAAATTATGCAGGCGAACGAGGCTTTCAACTAGTGGTGCAACTTTTGGCAGAGGAATAGTAAGAGGTGCCCGTAGAAGTGACCAACGATGAACGAAGACACCAAAGGCTCGTTTGATTGTGATGCGTAGTTATGAGTGGTAAAAATTATAAGCATCTTCATATCCACCTCTTGTGCCTCGGAGTGGGATTGCCATGTACATCCTTTTCACGTAAGCATTATCTCCAAGTAAAGTCATACCAGCCAATATAACATTATTACCAACTTCTTCCAGCGCCATACAAAGAGTAGAAGTCACCTAAGCCATGTAGTCACTGGCAGCTCCAGGCCAATTGATATCGATCCAACGAAAGCGCAGTTTGTGATCACAAATTGCTTGCATGTTGAGACCATATTTGTCTTTGCGGTGACATCTGAAGCTTGCCGAACCACAATTCATTAAATCACACATGAATTGACTTAGGCGCAAAATGCAAATCAAATGGCCATTGATAGCACCAATGACATTTTCAAAGCAGGCCCCACTCTTAGCAGCGAAACCACGCGCTATCTCCTTCTGTTCCTTATGATCTGGAAATGAGTATGCAAGCTCTGCCGTGCTGTTGATTGCATCTATAACACCCCATACAGTGATAAAGATTGTGGCGTATCCAACGTTATGAATGCGCATTAGATCATAGGGACTGGCTCCAGCAAAAAAACGAATAGCAATAACGAGACGGGTTTTGGTATCAATGAGATAGTTTGATTTGCCAGGTTTGCGTGTACCACCACCTCTAGGAAAAAAGATTCGATTCAATGCGGGCTCAAGAATGGAATGCAACTTGTCGAAAGAGGCACGCTTCATTCGATAAATCCGACGAAAGAGACTGCCTGAAATCTTGCTATCGGCTCCTTCGTCAAAGGGCTTCCGTTCGCGCTTCATTTTGGATGTCCTGTTACCACCGTAGATATCATATTGAAGAACGTAGGGAAGGAATGGCAATAGCATTTTCAATACCATGATGCCAAACAAGACATAGAATGGAGGCATA
>JALLAY010000417.1:0-25520 GCA_036939635.1 Cyclotella baltica | reverse complement strand
CTGCCACACAATTTTGCCTTACATGCTGGTGTATAAATTAATGATTGGCTTTGGATCAATTCAGTTTTCACTTATCTCTCCCAGCCAGTTAGCCTCTTTAATTTTGACACATGTAACCTGGAATTTTATCTGTTTAATTGGGTCCTATTTTCAATGAGTTGGTTTATTTCTCATGCATTAGACTCATTTGCAGTTCATTCTAAACCCGAGGATCTCTTGCGATTATGCTGTCTTTATCCCTCATTTCTTCAAAAGGGTTCTTCATTCAAGTTTTAGACATTGAGTTTGCTTTCCCTGTGCCCTCGATTTGGTTGACACATCCAGATCAACTCACAGCTGCATGCCAGCTTAAACATAAGGAAGTCATACCCCGAAATTTGAGCATTGGGTTGCTGACTCGATCCTGAAGTAATGCGACTTCAGGAGGCTGGAGCTTATCTAAGTCTTAAGTTAATTTTAATAGTTAGAGCTAGGGTGTTCTTTCTAGAGAGCCGAGAGCAGTTTGTAAATCGATTGGTGTGCTTATCATCAGAGTGACATTTCTTTCATTGGCTTTCTTAGCAAAAGGGTACATCAGAGGCTCGTTGATATATATTCGGTATTTGATTCAATAGCACGTCAGATGCCTACACAAAACAATATTGCAAAGAATGCGATTACTTCACTTCTAAGTTAAAATAATACTCTTCCTTCTCCATCACTCAAATGCAACCTTTTCAGTCATGCGAGTATAAAAATGACTTGATGTGTGCAGCAACCTGATCTTGCTCTAACAAAAAGCCATCATGGCCAGCATCAGAATGAATAATTTTAAGCTCTGCATTAGGCATCAGTCGCGCCAATTCTTCCTGTTCATGCAGGGGGTACAAAACATCCGAATCAATACCAAGGACACAGACTGGTATTTCGATATGAGATAGGACTTGATCCATGGTGCCTCGCCCACGGCTAATGTCATGCGAGTCCATCTATGTGGATATTAAGATGACAATTCAGTCTTGGTGTGACAAAAAATCAAAAAGAGTGTAACTGAGCATTCTCACCTGCTCTGTTAACTTGATGTAAGTTACAGGATCAAATCGATCAAGGAACTTTCTGCCCTGGTATTCTAAATAACTCTTGACTTGCCAAGGAGCATGCCGTCCTTGAAGACAAAAACACAAAACGTTAAAACTAACAAAGCATGCATAGATATGGATGAAATAGTGAACATAAGACTTACCATAGCTAGGACCCGACTCATCTGTGAGCGCTCGTCCAAACTTCTTTTGGTAACCCAAAGGAGTACGGTAAGACACCATGCCAATTTGACGCGCCACAGATAAGCCATTGTTCGGTGGATCATTTGGATCAATACGTCCATTGTTCCATTTAGGATCAGCATATATTGCCTGCCTTAAGACGTGTTAAAACATTAGTGTGATGATTTGGGAGCATTGACAAATAAATAATAAACAAAATTTATACCTTTGAGTTTCCGATATTGCAATCTGCCAAGCAGTATGAGTTGCCCCACAAGCAATAGGAACAGCTGACCTCACATAAGGCTCAATCCTTCCATTTCGTTTGCTAACAAATTCTCCAATCCCATACGGCACACCCATATCATTTTGTGTCATCATTAAATCGCCGCTTCCCATCGAAGAAACCATATTCCCACCAATCGGTCTCGTGGCTCCAGCCATGGCACAATATTCCATTACTTGCATCCCTCCAAAACTCCCGCCAATAACACATTTTATGGAGTTGATTTTAAGTTCATTCTTGAGCAGTAAGAGTTGCAACCGTACTGTATCTCTAACTGAAACATCTGGAAAGTCAATGCCATAAATAGGACGATTGGATTTATCCCTGGGGACATTAGAAGCATTGCTCATATCCCTCCCAGCATCGTTGCCGTCATACCCCGGTCTTATAGAACTAGGGCCACACGACCCATAACAACTCCCCAAAATATTGGCACACACAATAAAGTACCGATCCGTGTCAAATGCCTTACCACTACCCAGTAATCCACCCCACCATGCTTCCAGGCTTGCATTTCCCGTCAATGCATGACAAATCACTATAACATTATCACGCGCCTCATTCAATTTGCCATATGTATTATAATTCAAAAAGGCTGGATTTAACACCCCCCTTTGAAGTTTTGTCGATGACGACGATGTAGTGCTGGGGTTTGTGGAGTAATGACCGAACATGCCAAAGCTTTCGAGTTTATAGGGTGTAGGATGGATGTAGATTTTTCCGGATGCTTCCATGGTACCATATTCGTCGTCCATGCTACCTCCATCTTTGTTTGATTGGCGTCGAATTGTGGTTGAGGTTGGAGTTTGGTAAGTTGACCGAGTATTGTTGGTATTAGAAGAGGGACTGGATGAAAAAGAGTTAGTGACCATTGTAGAATATTCACGGTCTGTTATTGTTGTTGTTGCTGCTGTTGTTAATGTTGACATCAACCGAGGAACATTCAAGGGTGAATAAGATAATGACCGATCATGGGCGTTCAGGATTAGGGTTTTGCCATCATTGACCTGACTATCAAGTTTTGCAGTTTTATGATAAAGAGTTGCTTTTTCTGGCAGGGAAGATGAAGCTCTTCTGAGATTTCCAGTTGCTGCTTTATCCATTTTTATTTTTGTCGATCTAAATAATCTGTGCTGAAGTGTTGCATAATTTAGTCCTGCAGGATGGTAAAGGATATGATCAGTAAGAGCTCGTTAGACTCAGTTTGACATGTCAAAGACCATTTACTTTCAAAACAATGATACAAAGCAATGAGAGATACTATAAGGCAAAGAAGCATGTTGTGCATTCATCTACAATAGAAACCACTCAGTTACACAGATAGAACATTGCAGACAAGCACTAGCTGCGACAAGGAATTCAGACCTAACATCTTGTTCGAAACAAAGCCTTATCATTCAATATCCAACACCAAACAGCAAACTAGATAAATTCGAGACGCAACCGAAGGCATCCTCTTGAAAACGCAAAACACTTTGCAAAAACAAAACGCACCACAATTATGTGAACTGCGAACTAGTCTAGCAAACCACATGACGGCTAAATGATGAGAAGCGTATTCAATGCTGTATGTTAGATTGCTGTCAGAAACCGGAAAAGAGCTTGTCGGGTTGAGTCAGCCGCTTTGGGGTGGTGCGTTCGCTTTCTGCTGCTTCTTCCTTCCTCTACAACATGTCGAAAACCGATGGTGATGGAGTGAGTGGTGGGTGATGTGGGGTGACGATGGTTGATTGGCGAGTGGTAGGCTTACTTTTTGTGGGCCCTCATTATAATAAAAAGGTGTGAACTAACGTTATATGGCGAAACCCAAGCCTACTAAACATGAGACCTCAAAGGGCAGGTTGATTTTAAAATTATTAGTCAGTAAAGTACGATAAATCCAGATTTTGAAACTATTTCAGAAAATATTTTTGTTCTCAGTCTGTGTCTTCTAACACACTGTGCCCCAGTCATTATTGGGTTGCATTGTTGATTGTAGGTACAAAATTATGTATGTGTTTGCTTCCCACGTTTTGAATATGCTCTTAACATTCAAGGTCAAGATAGGAATGCTAAGACAAGGCCCATGGTTGCATCATAGTACTCCATGTTCTAAAGTCTAAGCTTGGCCATGCCATGTTCCAGCTTGGTGAATACCTGTTAACAGGGTACATTTATTGCATGCTGGATGCACTTTGTGTTGTTGGTATGATGGTGCTTGTATCATTTTATCATACTGTAATCGTGGTGCCGATCCTGTAATTTCACTCCTATCAATGGGCCTCCTCTGCCTGTGGGTAGTCCACATAGATCACGACTGTCTCATCGCTAAATGCATGCAAGAGGTACTTGATCTTTTCACCACAATGTATTCTTCCGGGGGGCTGTTTTTTATTCCCAAAGGATGTAGCAAAAACTCTGACCCAAAAGAGACCTGCTACGGAAGTAGGAAGGGATCTGAAAAGATGAAGTCCATGAACAATAAGTGAGATCTTAGAATCGCTTAAGGTCTATACTAAAGAGACAATATGAAAGTAGGTCAACAACGGAGACTTGTAGAATACCCTTAAACTGTCCACTCCGGGTACTTACCTAAGCCCACAATTAATTGAGGATCCTAAGTCTATCTCCATGGCTGGGTAGCTACCTGGTCGATAGTGGATCACTTTAAATCCCAACTAGCCATCAGCCCTTCTATTTGCCTGTAGATCCTGCATCCTGCGAATATGCGAAAGTGAAGCAAACAGAAATGAGAAGAACAGATATTCTAAGACTGAGAAATATCCAATTCAGACGACCAGGGGCCATCCTCTTTCACATCCACCCCGAATTTGAACACGTAGATTGCGTCTCACTAACATTCGAAATGAGCAATATTCATCAGGCTACACAATTATGTGTGCTAAACATAGCGTATCATTGCATACGGTACCAAGTAGTGCAATTAATATGCGTTAATTCTATTAGCTTTACAAGCTGGTCTATTGACAGTTGAACACAAAATGCCGTTGGTACAAAGCCATAGGCTGATGCAACACGACATGCATCGGTTGCTAATAAGTTTCAAAAAGTGTCCGCCTGAAACTGAAAGTATCTTTCCCAACTCCCAGGTTCTGTTATTTCCTGCTCAGAATGCACCCAATCATCCCCCCAGGTTTATTAAATAATAAATTTTGTTTCTCTCTGCCACTTAATGGTCTCCCTCTCCACACACCAAATGAATATACGCTGAGTTGCTGTAGCCATTAAGTTTTTGTTTTTGTTCTGTCTGGCCCCCAGTATTGTCTCCCAGAACTTCCCTCTGGTCTCCATCCATCTGCACCCTCAGAGTTTCATTATCCCTTCATGGGATTCAGTCCACCCCGTTCTCTAGGCGCAAACAGCACCCTCAGAACTCTCTCTCCCCCTTGTTCTCAGCCCGAATTAATTTTATGTTCACTTCTCCCCGCCTTTTCATCTCCAGCGCCTCTTCTTGGGCACTCCATCATGGCACGTCTGTTCTCTCAGATCAAGGGTAGGTCGGTGGTCCATCGTTGTTTTTGTTGGACTGTCTCCGGGTGGTCTCTTGGTTCCGTAAGATGTTGATGTTGAGTTGGTAGTTGGTGGCTGTCTGTGCGGGTCCGATGTCGATTCGGATCTATCCCGGCGGGTGATTCTGTCGCTCGTCGGTCTGCGATCGATGCGATGACGCCTGTGAGCCCGTCGAAGCTCAGCAGACGTTTTTCTTCTGCCTCGTGCTGTCTGTTGCAACGAAAGCAGTCATTGGCTCGGCTGGTCCTTGTTTAACGATGGTGGCCAACCATCGGATAATTAATACACTATGCTAAACATAGTGTACTGCATTAGTTACGGTGAAAAGTAGTGTACTAATTATGCGTTATTCTATTTCTATTGGCTCTTCGAGCCGATGGATTGATGATAAACACACTGAATCGCTGTTGGTACGGAGCCATTGGCTGATGCCAAAGGATACTGTACCAGCACAGCCGATGGCATGTTGTGCCAACCAGATATGGTACTACCTCTGTAGCACCAAATCTAGCAGGAGTGTCCATTTTTATCTCAAGGTGAGTCAATGTCCCTAGATGTTTCTCAATTCAATGGCCTGCGATACGCGATTCAATTCACCAAAGATCCAAAGTTTAAGCTGTACATAAAAAAGAGCATGATCAAAGACTGTATTTCCTCCTCTGCAACCGCCTCAGAAGAACACAGTAAAGCCAAACAGGTTATTGTTTTGCAGAGCACATATTAGTCCATGAATTCCAAGTGGGCGGAACCTCGTCTTATTCAATGGTATTACGGTGGCTTCTATACTGGATGTGAGGTTTATGGGTGGAATGAATGGGAAAGTGCCTCGGGAATATAACAAGCTGTTGAATAAGGAGAGTGTTTCTATTGATGAGGAGGCAGTGACTGCCATTTTGTTGAATCAGAGTGCCAAGGTAAGTGCACTGTTTTGAGTCAGGCTCAAAATTTCTTTGTCGAGATTCATTTTCACGTCTAATTGCTTGTTAATTAATTGACTCTTCATCAACATGAACAGCAGGAAACACTTTCAGAAAGTAAGTTCTTGCGTCTTAAATTTCACACAGCACCAAACAATTGGGCCTATCTTACAAAGATTGCAGATTATTTTTGGTTCTCATATGATGAATTAGCTGTGATGCTAAAGTGGTTCAGTGCTGAATGCTAAACTGTTTTCGAATCCGATAGTTAAATTTAAGAATCAAATGATGGGTAACAATACATTTGACATATCGTACTCTTACCTTAGAGTTCAATGGATTTGTTCCAATGTAAATACACTGTTGAAGTGAAGCAGAAGCAGCACTAAAGTTGTCACAATGTACGTATAGTTATGAATTGTAGATGAATGAAGAACATCTCATCTTGTACATGCACAACAATACACCGCAAACAAGGCTCCACTAGATTATCTTGAGATTCTGCCATTTTCTCAGGGGTGGCCTTCTGAGCTGCCATAATGAGGTCGTCCCCAATCTCTCAACTTTCATCGTCAACTACAACAATCAACTCTCCACGAGCTATTTCAGCAATTGCTTGTTCCACTGATTATCTCCCGAAGCAATATCCATCTTCATTATTATTCACTCCACTTCAATCAGAGTCATCCATCAGTGTAGCAGTCACAACAGCTGCCATTTCCTCTCCCTTATTGATATAGTTTTCTGTCATCTGTCACTGAACTTCTCCCTTTCTCGAACATGAAATTGACATTTGCATAATCACTCGACATATTACTTGAAGGAGATGATAACATACTCTTCGAGTTATTATGTTTCATTCTAAATTTCTTTGTCTTCAAATACTTTCTATAAGAAAGCAACAAAACAAAGAGATAAAGTTGAGACTAGTCTGGGTAAGACAACAAGGAGACAAGGACTCATGTGAGAACAAAGGTTTCAAGGGTTCATGATTAATTACAAGTTCAAGTTGAGTAGATTATAGCGAGGTTTTAATTATTTTTCCTCAGAGATTGGAAGAGTTGACAATTGTGGAAGGGTTTTTATTTTCCCATCAGGTGGATGAGATTGAGACGGGTCTGTTTTTGTTTTGATGATGGGTATTGTGTTATTCAAAGTAAGAAATCAGTATTTATTCCTTTGCGGGGACCGTTAGAATTGGGACAGTTTGGTACATGGGAGAGTCTGTCTGTTGCTTTACCCTAAGGAATAGGTCGATGTGTGATATGAAGGAGACCCAACTTATAATCTTGTTTAGAACGAAGTTAACCACCATGAGCTCCTCATCTACCCTAGTCCATACGGATTCAATCGCTAAGGAGGAGGAGCCGCTCCATAACCACCTCCCAGAGGCAATAGACATCTTCATGAAGCCGATGTTGCTCAATGTATGGCTTGCCCCGCTCATACAGAACACGTCATGTTCATCCAACAGCGAAAAGGAAATATCAATTTATTATTTGACTAAAATTCTTGTGTTTTATAGAGTACTTATTTAACTGGTCACCACGATAGAATTGATCTTGTTATGTTATGATATGAGAAACCTGAGTATGATTCCTCTCTGCCAACTTCAGCTTAGCTGTTAGTCAAATAAGTACTATGTGCATTAACAGTTGCATTCCAGTGGCGCTCTAAAATCATTGAACAACAATAAATACAACTTTGTTTCCCCTTTATCTGTCTTCCTTGACAACCATTCAGCAGATACTCTTCAATATTATGGTTGGCACATTGCCAAAGAGCTCCTTCGTAATCCACGGGGATGGCCACTTCTTGTTGAAGGCCAAGGGCAGAATGGAGATGACACGTTGCAGTTAAGCGACTAGACTCTACGTATTTCGGCGGCAGCATTAATCTGACGGCCTTGGTTGGACGAGGTTAGACGTCGTTTTGCACGAAAAAGCACGTGATTTTTGACTGGTTCGTGCTTGTTCTTTTTTGATCGAATTGAGCTTTGGTGTACGAATGGCTCCAGTCGGAGTGCCATGAGAAGGACTAAAAATAGCATCAAATCAGAAATATGACAAGATACTAAATTTCTAATACAAATTCAAAACATACCTGAAAAATGAGAAATCACTAAAGGACATTATAGGTAACACTAACAATTCAATATATTATTACCTCTAAAATGGGCTGCAAGTAGCTCAAAGACATAGCACAAGATATCTGATACAATTGGTTATGAGCTAAAAAGCATACAACGAATTTTTTCTTCCTCCTCACTTCATATATTATGTGTGTGTAGTAAAGCAGCTAACTCACCTAAAACTGAAATAAAAGATTATGAGACAATGTAATCCCTCAACTGAAATAATGATGATCTTAAGCCATAACATTCGCTGGTGTGTATTATGTTGTTGTACTGAGGCCGACAATCAAAAGATTTGCTTCAAGTGAGGGTGATGTGGTCAAATGACTAATGTACTTCCTCACCTCCTCACCTTTAAAACATCCGCTACATATCTCATTCTTCGTCGGCTGATCTGATCCACTGGCAATTATCATTACACCTTTTTTCTTCAACCACTCCTTCTCCAACACCGCCTGCCCACTTACTACATAATTCTTACACAGAATCCACAACTTGAAACCAACCAACTCTTGTGACATTTGCTTCGCAAACTCCTCCGCACCATAGGTAAAAAATGTCAATCCCTTGTATGAACGAATTTCCTTTGGCAGCCCGTGCCATATTCTTGGCAATAGCTTCACACACAATAAAGCCTACAACATTCTGTTGCTCCGAAGTACAATGCTTTAAAGCCACCGCTCCCGTGGCACCAGTCCCTAAATCAGTCATGAATTTCAGCCAAATGAAGCACATCTACGACATCACCCCCCTTCACCTGCTTCTTCATCCGCCTCTCCCCCCTCACCTGCTTCTCCCCTCGCCTATCCACCTTCATCTACTTCTTCCCCCGCCTCTCCCCCAACAACTACTGTCTCTTCCCCAGCCTCTCCCACCTCGTAAATTGCCTTCTGGACCAGCATCTACTGAAGAAGATACAAACACATGCATTCTCCCTTACCTCTGCTCCTATCATCAGAATAGGCCGGCGTAATGGACGAGCCAAGCACTGTGGGAGTTTCAGAAAATTGCACTCTTCCCCGGCTGCGAATCGGAGCTAGAGAGGGGTTGCTGTATTCGAAAAAGAAGTTGTGGCAGAAGCATTTGTACTAGTCTTTTGGAACGATGACGGGCGGACGGGCGATTATTTGCAAATCAGAGCAAAAAAATCGATGGTGGTGCAGCGGTTGAGACGACAACACCACAGCCACAATCCCAGATCGCCGGGTGATTTGGCTAGCGAAATGGGTCTGTCGAGAGGGGAATGAAGCTCCGGGGCCAATCGGAGCTTTCGTGTTGATGTGGGAGAGGTCTTTGCAAATCGGTCCGTAGGCTAACTTTGCACGTAATAAATACCTTTAATTTTAAAAATTATTTTTTTCGCAAGTTCCAGGACGTTGGCAGACCCAAATATCCCTGCGACCGCCAAGCATGTACGATCGTACATGCTTGGCATTTTAGGATGTATGATCGTACATGCTTGATTTGGCTTATGTAATTTGTAGATTGATTAAGCGTTTATTTCAAAATGAGAGAATTAATGCGATAATAACCGCTGCGTATGAGCGTCTAAATCGGTAACCGCACAATGACGATCGTGTTCCTCCTGTGCTTCCGCATCACGCAACGGAACCATGTACGATTGGGTTCGCTGAATATTTTTGAACGAAGATTCATCGCGGCAAACGTCACAGGGATATGGGTAATGTCCGTACATTCTTCTCATGGTATGCTACTAAATTCTAATAATGGGCTATGGGCTCAAAATCAACATGCAAAAACCGCATCAATGACCCTTGCTGCTATAGTTTATTGACTAGCCGCGCTACCTGCGGCTAGCGCAAGCGTGCGTTGGCGTAATATTGCAGATGTTTATTTGATAAAGGCGAGTAAGATTGTAGGTGTTACCTATGAAGCAGTTTAGCCCAATATCTATGTAATAGAAGATCCGAAGCAGAGAATGAAGACAAAATATTTTATGATGGTAGGTTTAATCAGACAACATCTTGGAAATAGACTTTGAAACATCTTATCTTGTCTTAAGATTTATTTATGAAATCAGAAAATAACAGATGCATCAATTTTCTGATATTTGGATAAAATTCAACTTAGAAGTAATAATAATTTTCTTTGTAGCTTTAAAAAATCATATATCAGATTCCTGTCTGGCACTTTTACGTTGTCTATCATGTGGGAGTCTTTGGTTTCTTTCTGATGGTGATTCTTGTTCTTGTCTTGTTCTCTTGCGCTCTTGGTTGCGAGCGAGTCTTTGGATCCTTTGTACTGGTGTTTCCTGTGCTCTTCTTTTTTTGTGACGATCAATTTGGCTATCGAAACACTCTTCAAGATTTCTGACAATGTTCTCTTCATTATTTACAACACTGTTTGTTGCTTGGGGCTCCAAAGATTCTTCCATGCCAACAACTGCAACTCTTCCTGTTATTTTAAGCTTGCTTTGCATACTCAGATGAGCTGTTGAGTCTTGCTGTTCTGTACCCAACCTCTCCTCTGGAGACACTCTTAATCTTTTCTGCTCTTGATCATATGCATGACTTCGAGCTGTTTCATCAGGTGCTTTTTGGGATCTTTTTGCCATCTTGTACTCTCTGTCTCTTGCAAGTATAGCTTCTCTTGCTTCGGTAGTTTCATGGCTTATTGTTTTAGGTTCATTTTTTCTTTCCTGTGCTCTGGCCTCTCGTTGTTCGCGAGCCAACCTCTGTTGTGGGGACTCTCTTGCTCATCTCCTCTCTCGTTCTCGTTCAAGCCTACGAGTTCTTCCATCTGGTGTCTTTCGTGCCCTTTTTGTGTTGCTATATTCTCTTTGTCTTGCTAGTCTGGCTTGTCTTGCCTCGGGACTTTCCCGAGCTCTTGTATTTCTTGTATTATTCATAATGCTGTACACAAATAATGTTATAGAACAGATTAGAATATAAGAAAACATTGGATGCATCAAATTTCAGATTTCAGACAAATACAACTTACGCTGAAATGTGATAGATCCAATCAACAATATAATTGTCCTTTAAGAACGTACCTGTATTATCAGAAATATTAAAGCGCAGTAAATTTGTGATTGGGTTAAGAAAAAGCGATTGAATCAATTAATAATTTAATTATTTTCAATCAACTAGTTGTATGAAAATAGCATCACTGAACGTTTGATTTATTAATCAGATCATACTCTTTTCTAAATTTTATTCAATTACTTCAATGAAACAACAACTCACCCCTACAAGCAGTTTACCAACACCAGGCATCCTAGGCAATAAAGTTAAACACTGGATCAAGAACCCTGAGTAATTGAATTAGGCTCTGTTCTCGTGAAAACCTGCAATGACATCTCTGAGTCACTGTAGGGTTTCCATTGCCAAGATCCGGAATGACATGATGGAGATTGATGTTGAAGGTGCAGCTGCTGGTGTTTATCAGCATAATGGTGATGTTGATGGTTCTGCTCCTCGGGAATTTTAATTTTGTTGCATGGATCCCCGAGGGGTTGATTGTCATGTAATCCTTGCAATTGCGGTGATTTAAGTAGCAGAAGCTGTTTTACTGTTTTTTTGTTGCAGCACCATTGACAATTGTTGAGGGTCCCCCATAGCCGTGGATTGTGTCATGGGTGCGCCGTCGCTGCCGAAAGCTGGGGACATGCTGTCATCGCGAAAGTTGAGGACTTTTCACGAGGTTGTCCTTCTTTGCTCTTTGACCAGAAAGGCATACAAGATGCCTTTGATCAATGAAAGCAGGCTAGCTGGTTGAGGCTGATCGCACCAATTTGAACTTGCCGTCGGGTGGTTGTCGCTTAGCCCTTGATGCAGCCATGACGGATAATTTTGGTGGTGAGTGTACAGAAGGAAGCTTTGCGCTGATATCGGCTGGTTTATTGAGTTCAGGAATGAATTTGCGGTGGCGTTAGAGGGTAGTGGTGGAGGGTATGGTGGGGACGGTGTCGATATTCTGGCAATGAGGGGGAGAGGCATCAGTAAATGAAGCAAATAAAATGATATTGGTCTACGAAAGTCAACAAGACCACTGAAAGAAATAACAAAGTGTAGTCAACAATCAACAAGCATAACTCATCAGTACAAGCAACAACAAACCAAAATCAATGGCAACAACAATCGACAAGTAGGGGGGACAACAGCCAAACCGCCAAAAATATTTTTTCTCCGATTCTTTTCAAACTCTCAGATATGATTGATATAGGTGTCATTAGAATAAATCTCAAGTTTCATCGAAAAATTCCCACTGGAAGGTCAGTTATGGTCACTTTAATGGCGGAAATTGCATATTTAACTAGTGACTGAGCAGAAATGGACTTGTGACTGGCCATTTTTCACTGTTCCTACTCTGTAGATAGATGTCTTTGCATCCCACTTAGTAATATAAACTTACTTGAACTAATTGAATGCAAAAAATGACCTGAAATGATTCATTATACATATATTTATCATGGATATTCATCCAAAATTTGTATTTTGACTAGTGACTCAGTCTAGATTGTCAAATAACTTGTCTCTTACTGTGGAATGTCAGGCACAGCTACACACAGTTTCTCCAACCTTTCCCAAAAGCACTCATGCAAACCTCAAGGCCACATCAAAAGTAGCACCTCCCCACACGCATAGGATAACACCATGTTGATGCACTTTGCTTCAACGTATGCATATGTGTAGCAAGGAGGGATTGATGAGCTTCTCTCCAAGTACTATCCATAAGAAGAAGTCTCTTGTAAACTCTCAGCCTCAGCAAAGCCCTGCGGTCCCTTTTCAAGAGAACAATCTTCTTCATGCTGACTGCTATATGACTTCAGGCTCCAGCGTGTCTCTCGGAGTGTTCAGTGGTTTGTGGCATTGGATGGTGACACCTCCTGTGGTTGGAAATGGTAGCAAGGATGTGGTTCACAATGAGTGAGAGTTTAGAGTTGTATTTGACGTATGAGCAAAATGTTCCTCATCAATTGCTCCTCATCACACCATCCTCGCTTCTTTCAATCAATTGAGCCATTTTAGGTCAGCTGGTTATTGTTTTCTTTACTACATTGAGATGCCACTTAGTACAGTCTTGCAATTCATACAAGATGAGCCATGCGAATGATGCAGTGATGTGGGTTGTTTTCGCACCAATTCTTCATGCCTTGCCTGTGTTGGTGATATGATTGTACCAAAGTAAAGGTACGGTGTTAGTTTGGAAGGTGACTTGCCCTGACAATCATTCAGCTTACCTAAGGTATCAAAGCAAGCCACGTCATATCTGGAACCATAGAAAGCACCACCAACAAATCCAACTAAAAAAGAAATTAAATGCAAAACCCTTCACCTGAAAGATCCCTTTGGAGAAATCACTGTTTGTCCATGCATGCAATATCATTTGCACATAGAATTCACTCATCATCGCCAAACAGCACGAAGAGAGTTACTGTCATCATAAAGTCGTCATACTTCGATATTCTCAATCAAGAGCATTACCTTAGAGTCGTGAACATAAATTAACCTTTTCTAACTACATGCAAACTCCCCTTACCAAAATCTTTGAGATAATTATCTGACGTGTGGCTTGGTTTTGTGTTGAGAAGAGTTATAATAAATATATCGAGTTTAAAATCACATGTATTGGGAGAGCTTGTCTGCAGGTAGTATGAGCAAAACTCACTTTCTAGTCGCCGTGCCACCTCCTTCTTTGTGAATTAAAAGTCTTTTCCAGCATTTGCTAATCCCTTTTAGCATAGAATTCGCACATTGTCGCCAAAGAGCACAAAGAGAGTTACTGATATCATAAAGATAAAGTCGCCGTAATTCCATGTTCTCAATCGAGGGCATTACGTTAGAGTCGCGAACATATTTAACCTTTTCTAACGACGTGCACACTTCACTTACCGAATTCTTTAGCTGAGCATGATCATCTTGGCAAAAGAAATGATATTCTGATAATGTGGTTAGTTCAATTCAATAACAATGCTTTAGCTCAACAGAGTCTCAAATATGATTCTTACCCTGAAAAACTTTCACTGCATCATCTCCGTACAAAAACAAATGTACAGATGGCAATCAGAGATACTTATAAAATGCCCCTAAGTGGAAGTAGAGGATTTGCATAAGTTCAGGTGAGAAATTGAGGCACTGTGTTTACATCCATACATGCGCATAGTTCCAGGATACCACCTACCTGAAATCACCTTCAGTGTCAGATGTCACGATCGTGTGTCATAAGAATAAATAGAGGCCGAGGAGAAGGGAGGATGCAAACACAAGATCATCAGTGATGTAGGCTTGTGCAGGCCATCTCCACTTCATGTTCCTGAACGGCTTGGCCGCAACAAAGCACTTGAGTGATTTAAATAGTTGTTGTTTTCAGTATTAAAGATAGAAACCAAACGGCCTGCTTGTATCCAGAATCCAGACTGGCTGTGGAACCTGATATTCCAGTCATTACAACTCCTCGGCGCTGCTGCTTTGTTGTACACCTCCTCCTCAGCCAGTGTCGCCTGATTCCATGCCTCTTTGGTCACCTTACCTTGCCTTACATCTCCTTATCTTCAGCTTTCCACATCTCCTCGGCTTGACGGCCGTTCTATATCCACAGCCTCCCCATCTACTTGCCGATGCTGGGGCTTCCACAAACATTGACACCTACAATAAGTTGATCAAAGTAAAAGTTTTGTATATAATGATGAATGGGAATTAAAAAAGGATAAAGCCGGATTCTTACCATCGCATCTCCCTGCGTCAATAGTTCAGTCACTGAAACATTTTAATGAACTATTTGTGAGAAATGATGAGTGTGTCTCAGCGTTTGTAGATCTGAAACTCACCATCGTTGTTTCATTTATTCTTCCTTGTTGCCATCATTTCAACTTCTCCAGTAGCTTAAATTCACAACAACTTTTTGGAAAGGTCTCGATGATGAACGCCTCCAGTTGGGGGTGGAAGCAACAGAAGTTAAACCATTTAATGATTCGGGGGCATCAGTTGTCACCTAAGCATGCGCTCTTCGTCAATGTGGCAAATTAATGGAGAAATGAGAGTTAAGCAGAAAAATTGATTCGATCCCCCTTTGTTTATTAGTAATTTCACTCACCAATTGCTTTATCACATCACACATTCCCACTTCTTCCTATCGAAATCTTGATGCTAGACGCGAGAGGTATTAAAGATCACGGGTGCCAGGAGGTGCAACATCTTCGTCACGTGGCTTGGACGAGTCCACAGTTGATTCGGGGCTATGTGTTTCTCCCCAACCTCTTCGCCCCCTTCTCCACATGCGTGGAGCATAATTCCCAACTCCATGACACGCCACTCAGTAAATAAAGCAACAATATCAGTTATTATTTGCCAAATTTTGTTCAAAATAAGCAAATTGACAGCAAATAAACTTACATCTCAGTCGTTCGAACGGCCCGCCCCCTTCCGATAATATTCAGAATGGTTATGGCGATGTCCGTGACACCGTGAAACCAACAACGGTCTGCCACGATGCCATACGCTCCGATTCAGCCGCTGCTGCACCGACGACGAGATGGAGGCTGCAGACGGGACAAGGAAGTGACAATCAACCGGTCGGCAATGGAGCAGCGTTGGGTCTTGAGAGAAGGGTGGAGGCGGTAGGTTGGAGATGTATTGGCCACGGGACGAGTTTGAGCCATGGCATTGCTGAATTCGTTGGTTCGTTGATTTATGGCTCGGCCAAAATTCAGTAAGCAAGCAAATTTGGCGAGATAATTCAATGATTCCCAAAATTTGACAATGTAACCTCATTTTCTAATGGTGCCCCCGTGAGGATACATTGGCGGATTGTTGTGATATTGGCCATGGGGCTTCAATTAGATTGCCAAAGTTGGGCATTGGAGGTTCGAGAACAGTTGAATTGGTTTCAACAAATGAGCGTCGGGGGTTGATCGGCGATGGATCAGGTTTGGATCGGTCGACAAAATCTAACGTGCGTGACTAAAGTCGGAGTAAAACTGAAAATGAAGCTTTTGGACGTAAAGAAAATTTTGCTAAAAAAGATCTGGCTGTTGTCCCCCCTATAAATAGAGGATTGTGCGGGATGGGAGGAGTAAGCCCTGATTGTTCAAAGTAAGTCTCCTACTGACAGAGGCTAACAGACTAATCCACCAATTCAACGCTGATGGAGGCCGGAAACCAATAATCCATTTTGGAACGGGCAGTTAACGAATGTTTGCATGAAACTCACCAAGCCATACAACAATGGACTCATGGCTCAATGCAGGAATTGTTGTATTGGAGGCGAGGTTTGAAAATGACTCCACCACCTCCCCCAAAATACGAAAGTTCCACCTGTAAATCTAGCCAAAAGGTACTAAATTATGTCTGGAACTGGAACCGACATCTACTATTGCATCTCCATCTCAATGAAATCTTAATCAATGCGCCAAAATATCAATTCTAATGAATGATATGCATCACCAATTAGCAGCTTAGTTTTTGCTGGAATCGTTGAAGTGTCCAAGAAGTATCAGTTCATCAGGGTGCTCTTGCAGAGAAAAGTCATTGTGAAATAAAAGGTGTTGTGAATTTAAGACGGTGCTTTTATGAGCTGATTTCTCCTGGAATCTGAGCTTCAGATCACGGAGCCCAGAGGAGGCTTCCGGTAGAAGGATTATTTCTCATACAAGGTATTTCGCAGCCTAGATAACTCCAATCTCATGCAGTTGATAACAATAATAGGCCTATTGTGCGAAGCTCATCATACTTGTTCTGGCAATCTTATCTAAAAATATTTGAATCACAATCATAGTTGTTTGAAATTCGATCATGACCAACGGCAACTCATATATAATACTGATTACTATTAAGACCAATTCGCTTTGTCTACGGATCCTTTTACTGTGAACCATAAGGCTCGAGGTCCCCAAACCTGCGTAAGAATCACACCATCACACAATCCTGGAGCCAAAACCTGCCACGATAAGCACCGGCGTAACTCGTGTATTATTTGTGAAATCACATCACACACGAAAGCAGAGTAACCTTTTATATTTTTATGGGAAACATAGTTTATTGGAGTACAATGCTAATTGAAATACCATAGGTCACACAATGAACCACTCTACGAAATTGCCAGAATGGCTAAAAAGCGCTGGACATGTCAAACAGATGGTCCCAGAGTGGTGGTTTAGCGCTAGCAAACCAGCACCTTTAAATAGTGAAGAAAAATTTAGAAAAGCTCTGAGCCGGCTTCATTAGTGAGCAGTTCACTGTGTGAAATACGGAAGGCGGGAGCGGAGCGCGTCATAGCCATACAAAAAAACGCACGGGTGGATGAGGGACCGACCACGCTTCAGAAAAAAACATTACGATACTAAAGAATCAAGGCATTGTGTAATTTTCGGAAACTTATTGGGAAAGAGGGATTCAATGACATCATTTACATAAGTATTGCTGACATGTATGAACCATTTGAGGGATAGAATTAAGGTTATTTTTGCCTACCCGACAACAATTTGATCTTGATCAACAAAGGTAATTTTGTGTGTAAAGTAAAAGCAGTCATTTACATCTCCATTGCAAGATAAAAGTGTGCATGCAAGGAAACCCTACACACATCAGGCGTCTGAGTCTATCTTGTTGTCACAAATTCATATCTTACCTTTGCTGGGGCAGACAAACAGTGCAAAGGTGGCTCCGACCGCAGAGGCACCTGAGAGCCATCCACAGGGGCATCATCATGCGGGAGCGCACAGATGTTGAGACAGGCTATTGCAAAAAAATGAAGCAACATTAAAAATCTACTGCAATAAACATTTGAAAATCTAAGACCAGAATTGTTGTAATTGATGTTTCAAAAAGGTTTCTGCTAATTTGTCCTTGTCAGATGCTCTTTGACTAGACATATGATATATGACTTTAACGGTTCAGTGGATAAAGCATATAGCTTCAATGGGTCGTGGATAAAAATGATGGAAGAACTCTAGAATAAAACAAATTAAGTTTGCAGGTGCAAAGAAAGTTAGCACCAAGCAGGCAGTGGGACCTGGTTGTTTTTTCTTTTGACAACAAGGGCAACATGTCTCGTGCAATGCAGCTGCTGGTTCAGTCTGAGATGGGTCATTGTCAATGAATGGAACGAGGCAAAACACTGGTGAATGAGTTTGTGGGGATATCTTTGGATTGATTATTATGCAACAATTTTTATTCTTATGGCTAGAGATATTACATCATAACAAATAGATCATGCATCTGGTCACAGAAGTGGCTGATACTGTTTTGCATTCAATCAACTCTTGCATTCAAGCAACTCTTTGCATAGTTGTGTACAGGGGTTTTGGTAGAATCATCACCCAGAAGAGAACTCGTGAAAACATCCCAATAGAATTTAACCTTTTGCTGTGTGCACGATGTTCCCACATAATGCGCATACAAATCATTCAACGTGACAGTATCAAAGCCATGCTCTTTCATCTTTTCTGCAACCATATCAATCCTGTGCATATAACCTTTGGTGCTGTGGAAGCTCATTGCGGACAACGTTCTTGACCAATTGAAGTTCAGAAACATATTTGTTTGAATGTACGCCTCCCAAGTACCCCACCACTCAAGGTCTTGTATATATTTCACAAACGGAAGCTTTGTCGCATCTTCTTGTAAGCACATAGATATACCCGTTTGAGCAAACGCCGAAGACGATCCAAAGTATTGAGTGTGTGCTATAGGGCAAAATAAAAGGTTAAGCAGAGTTTGTTGAAGTGATATATGCACTCAGCTATTTCCGATAAAAGTTTATCCGAACTATGTTCACTTACTCAGAGGAACTATATCATTATCGTTGTGGATCCTAAGATGTTGAACTCTTCCAGCGCGCTCTTGGTACTGGAAGGCCTTCGCAAAGCTTACAAGTCCGGGAATGGCCGCAGCAAATGTAAAGACACGGACTGGATTGCCCTTCTGCGCAAAACGGTCATCAAGTGACGCGTGAAAGCCAAATAACTGGGAAAGAGATCCTCCCAGTGAGTGGCCTGTGGGGATTCGCGGATGGTGGGCCATCGTTGGACTATACATTGTTACCATAAACTAAAATTATTGGTTCCTTTGAATTGTTGCTTACCTGTGACGTAAAGGGAAAAGCCATCTCCACCAAGTTCCTTCCCAAATTCGTACACTCTATCAGCAATTTCATCAAATTTAGTTCTTTTGGTGTCATACCTGGGGTCAAAAAGGTACTCTGAAAAGCCTCCGTGCAGTTCAATAGTATCAGTTTTTCCTGAATAATCCGTTTTGATGGGATTTGGTTTTTCTAGTATTGAAAAGTTGATATCTTTCAACATGTCTGAAATTGTGGCTGTAAAGAAGAGAAATGTAAACTTGAGAATGAGTACGGCATAGCCAGCTAAGAATAACAAACACTTACCTGTGCCTCGGAAAGTGACTGTCACACGGCGTCTTGTGTGGCTGACAGCTATTATGTAAAGGCACTCTGTGTAATTGAAAAAGAAAAAAATGAAGACGAGAATAAGCATGGTTTAGTCAGTAAATAATACGTAGCAAACTCTCACCTGCATCGCTAGAACGGTCATTGGTCCATACAATTCGGGTGTCATTGGAACGCATGACCTTGAAAGTTTCACTTTCCCGAGAGGAAGGGTTAAAGTTAGCCATTTCGCAGCCATCACAAGAACCTTCAATTGTACACTTGAACTTACTAAGATCTCTTCTTGAAAATATTTCCATGCGCTGCCACTCTAAACAAAAGCTCATTGGTTCGTGCAACCTCCGCAGGAAGGCAGGTGTCATTTTTTTCATCGATTGGCCTAGAAAACAATTCAATTAGTTCTTCTGCGTCCATGTTCCCGTTCTTGGATTCTTTCACTATTGCATCTAGAAAACACTGGACACCATGCAACCCTGACTTTGAACAGAGAGTACCCCCAAGTTCATGACTAATCATAGAAAATAAACATTCAGAAAAGTCGAACACACCAAGCAACAAAATGAACTATGTTTTTACTTACCTTTCGCATGCAACTGATGTATCCAATACATGACGCAAGAAGAAATCTTCAAACTCATCGAGTCCTCTGAAAATATCTACTTTGCGAGGGTGGCCAATACACTCACGAGCAGTATAAGCAATCTCTGACGGCTTCACTCTTGTATTATTTGAACCCCTTCGAGCTATAGTAAATCGTTCAGAAAAATGTTCCCTCATCAACGTAAATCGTTCCACAAGACAAGGTTTATCCATTATTTCTGGATCCTTTGACTCTGCAATCAAGGAGCGTAATACCGTGATCATGAGTGTTGTTGGGTGGATACCAGCCTTTCCATTTCCATTCTCGTCAAATGAAGCCAACTTATTAGGGACTCCCCTGATGACATCCCATTGTTTCATGTCATCACATTCAAGTGAAAGGTACTTGAAGTGCACTGGCACCTTTCCCATCAGACTCATCCTTCGGAAGTTACTGAAAATGTAGACATAGTCACTAAAGTTTAGTAAGCTATGCACCTCTGTAATCCAGGGAATATCAAGATTATCAGTGTGTGTCTTGATACTGTTGAAATTCCTTTTGACCAAATCCCATTTTGATTTACGCTTCTTTGCATTTGATACTCTGATCTCAGCTGAAATTGGCTTGTATCCCAAAAGTTGGAGCTGCGGGCTAAACCTGAGTACAATAGCAAGGGGGAGAAGTCCCATAACCAGGGCTTTCAAAATATCAAGTCCAAGTTGAAGTGCCTTGATAGCAACATAAAGTAGCTTTGATGAAATGACAGCAAGAGATATCACCATTGGGATCGCGACAATGACACCAACGGCAAAAAATGTTAAAGTTCTTGGACTTCGTCTCTGCACAGGCCCTTGGTCTTGTTGAGTCTGAAGTTGTGCATCTTGAGTCTTGTTCTTGGGTTTGTTCTCCGTGGCTACTTCTTTCTTTACACAATATGGCTCACTNTTGTGCATCTTGAGTCTTGTTCTTGGGTTTGTTCTCCGTGGCTACTTCTTTCTTTACACAATATGGCTCACTGTAATCAATGGCAGAGCCTTCTGTTGCTACTTCTCCGTCGTTGCCATCAAATTTTGACTTTGCTTGAGTTGCCTGAAGTACAGAATTCTTTTCACGAGCCACCTGAGCTTTAGCTTCATTGTTCTTATCATCTGTCTCATCAATGCCTGGCACTGGCGTAGACTCAGACCCTGCATCCTTCTCCTCTCCTGAATTTTGTTTAAGTACCGGATTGTCCTCCAAGTTGTTGCTCAAATTTGAACTGGACTTTGCCGCAGGGAATTCAGAATGAGCTCTAGCCACCATGTCCTCCGCTGACACTAAAGAATCATCCGCTGAGATAGTCTCTTTTCCTAGAGAATCTGCATCTTCTCCCTCGTTCTCTGATTCGTCTAGAAAATTAGTTAAGAAATCAGATGCCTCTTTAGTAATACGTGGTTTGTCAATGGATGTTCCATTCTCTTTTGCAGCTTCAGTTTCGCTAGTAGATGCTCTGATTGATTGACGTAGATAATTGTCATCCTGTTTTGCAAATGTATCAAGAACATTAGTTATGATTTGATTTAAAGGCTGCATTCTCAACATTGGCAAATCAATACTCACCTCATAATCCCCATCCTTTTCAACCAACTCAGCAATTTCCTCACGAGGAAAAGTAAAATAACTCCTCCCACCCACAAACAAATCGTACTGCCTCTCTGCTCCTTTGCCCTTAGGAGCACTGACATACGCCACCAAACGCAACTCCGTCCCACCCTTGGTCTTCCAATCGACGTCTAACTTGGGATACCTTGTAGCAGCCCCGGAGAAATGAACTTCTTGACCATTGCACAAAATGAGTGTTTTGCCTGAATGAATGCTCCATATCAAAGTGATATCAAAGTCCCGTTTGCGCTTTTTAAGAGACACCTTGGCAAAGCGAAATCGAATGCGGCGCTTTGAACTCGATATGTGCTTGCCACAAAAGATTGTGTTGTGCTCTATGGCGTAGTAGAGTGCAGTCGTGGCTGATTTTGTTTTTGGTTTATCTGCCTGTGCGGGTTGACGGGACTTGTTCTCTGGGCTCTTATCAGAAGCATCACAATTCTTGGATGACGAAGGTTTGTTGATGTCAGACACTGAACTTTCAGACTTCTCGAGGATGTCTTTTAGAATCAGATAGTATGCACTCTCTTTATTATTGGTTGCCCTCGCTGTTTTCTTCAGGGCTGAATAGTATGCACGCTCCTTACTGTCATTGGTTTCCGGAGCTGCTTTGTCCTCACGAGCCACCTGAGCTTTAGCTTCATTGTAACAAGCCGTACCTCCATCCCCTCAACATTCCATCCCACATCCAATTTGGGATACCTCGTAATTGCCTCAGAGAAATGAACTTCCTGCCCATTGCATAGAATAAGTGTTTTGCCCGAATTTATACTCCAGATTAATGTAATGTCATACTCTTCTTTACGAAGGGAGTCGGATGAATAATTTCCCAGGGTTTTTGTAGCGAAGCGAAAGCGTATGCGACGTTTGGAATTAGAGATGTATTTTCCGCAGAGTGTTGTGGTGTGATCTATGGCGTAGAGGGTGGTGGTGGGTGTAGGATTGATTTTGGGAGCTGGCATGGTGTTGGATGGGTTCGAAACTTTTTATGGTGGTTGAATTAGATAAGTTTGGGGCCGGTGGTGGTGATGATTTATGATCTTTTATGATTGATGATGGCTCGAGTAAAATCGAGTGCCGTGTGCCCGGGCTTCATGACTGCACGGGGAAGATAGATAGCGTAAAAGATCAAGACCAAGACCCAAGACCAATAATTTGATTGCTATCCTCTTCAAATTGTTGCATTATAAAATTATGCGATAAGGTAACTTTCTCGTTACAAAACACAGTCTGAAATAATAAACAAGGTTAGTTCTAAGTAACGCATTTATTGTTTTTTAAGAAGATTTTGGACACATCTCCGCAACTTCAACTTGCCACACGAAGTGACTTTTCTTGAGTCATGAATAAGTACCTACCCCACCTGGGTGAAAAGATGATTAAGACCAAGAAAAGGTTTTTCTTATGCATCTCTAGAGGAAAGAACTAGAGTGGGTCAAACAAAGGCTTTGCAAGAATAATTACCTTAGGTAGATGATTGTCCATTTGACTGCTTGTATGATCCTGCAATCAATGAAAGTGGAAGATTTTTGTGAGAACTGCCAATGACAATATTTTTGACAATAGGCTAGTAGCAGTAGCATCTTTCAACAGAGTGGTGGATGATATATTAGACAACTGGCAGATAACATGAGAGAAAAAATTAGAGCATATGGTAAGCAGGCGCTGTGTACTGAACAAACTAGTTAAAATGTTCAGACAGAGTGGCATGTGATCTGTGCATTTAAGGAACTTCTGTTGACTTTATTTAGCTGATCAGCAACTAGTGCAAAGAAACACTGGCAATGTGAGATTGTGATATTGTAAGAGAGCAGTATTTAGTATTATTAATAGTAGTGTGGTATTTTGGTTAAAAATCTTGCTAGAATTACACAGTCTAAAATTGAATTGGAGTTTTCGCCGGGACACTTAAATCTATCCAAAATAAATGTCAAACAACAGTGTTAATATTTGCCGCCATTTTCTTCTTGCTTGTGTCAATTTCAATGCATTTAATTCATTGCACTTCTTTTCTAGAATTTTGGTTGCATAGTGAAGAAGTTTATAGTCATACGGGTTAAGCAAATTTCTTATCAGCATTTGAGAAATAAGGCAACATTATGAAATCATTATGAAATCGTGACAGTTACTTCTGGCTCATGTGGAAAATAAATGACCTAGCTGACATGGTCATCTTTATTTTTGTAGAGTAATAGTTCAAATGCTTCTAGAAAATAATAGACCAAAGAAGAAACCCAGTAAAGAAGTTTATAGTCACGCGGGTTAAGCAAATTTCTTATCAGCATTTGAGAAATAAGGCAAGACTATGAATTTGTTACAGTAACTTCTGTATCATGTGGAAAATAAATGACCCAGCTGACAGGGTCATCTTTATTTTTGTAGAGTAATATATCAAATGCTTCTAGAAAATAATAGACCACAGAAGCATCCCTGGGTTATATATCCCTTGTGTGCTACATTTATTATTTGTACAATGGCTTTAAGAAAACTGAAAGAACATTTTTAATCTCTACATCAATGATTTTACATTATTGTAATGTTCATGGTGTTTTTGAATGACTTAGCATATCATTCCAAGCAATTGCCACTCTTCTCATTTCCATATCCCAGAAAACAGAATATGAGTAAACATGCTTGTATGAAAATTTAGGATACGAATTTGTTGCCATGCCGCTTTGTCAGGCTTAACGGAAATGGAAAGCAAATAAATAATTTCCAATTCTAAAAGAGGCTCAAGAGTTTAGAAATGCAAAAAAACTTTGATTTATTTTGCTATTGCATTGCACAAAACAAGTCGACAAGGAACACATTGTCTGCAAACATACGGTAAATCTTCAAATATATCCCAGGTGTAGGAACACATGTTTGATGTTATATGCTCTTCTGTATCTACACTCAAAGAGGTATAATCCTAATTTCGGACAATGTGGCCAATATTCAAGTGTTGTCTGTGAGTCCAGTTGCTGCACAGGTTGAAATTCTATGAAAATTTTAACAATGTTTTATAGAATTTACTCTGACATTGATTTTAAGACTTCGCTAAACAGCATGTTCCTTGCTTTATAACGAGCATACTAAGTACATTAAAATTCAAGCATATGAAAGTGTGTGATTCAATGGTATTAATCAGCCAACGAACCTCCAAGGGACAATGCCTCGCCTATTGCAGAAGTTTATACACATCCAGTTTAATGATTTATGTATGATGTTGTTTTTTGTTTCGACTAATTCATTAAAAACATGTATGAAATTCTTGGCTTGTATCTGCTCACAATTTACCAAATGAGGCGAAAAACAAGAGCAAGAAGGACTACACACTACACATGTAAAACAATCTCTTTAGTTTTTTAATCAATCTCTAAATGACCCAAAACCTTGGGTGTGACCGGCCAACTGGTTAAAATAGAAACTATATCTAGTGCCCCAGACCAAGCTGTGCACAAAGCGATCATGTTTTAGAGAGTGACCTATCTGATGAAGAAAATTAGGTAGAAATCCCATATGTAGCAAGCAGATCAAGAAAGGATTAACAGTTGCTTTCAAATCATCCACCATACTTAGTATATTGATACTGATAAATTAGTGATAAATATTTTGGACACATTTATTTTGGATGGTACAGAAACGTGCATGTACTAGTATTGTAAAAAAGGCATGGCACATAGCAAAAGAACAAGCAACGCCAGCACTTGGTCATCAGCCTGTTCTAGGTCTCTTAATCAAAGACCTCAACAAATGATCTTCACCATTTAAGGAAACAGTAATTTAAACGAAGAGCTCATTTAAAGCTCTCCAACAATGGGCACGGATCCTCCGAGTTGCTCGTGAACCATAAGTCCAAGAA
>JALLAY010000416.1:0-15609 GCA_036939635.1 Cyclotella baltica | reverse complement strand
GTTGGCGTCTAACCCCTACAAAAATGTAGGGGTTGCGCGGCCGCAGGGATATTGGATTCGGATTTCGGATCGGGATGATGGGTTGTGACAAATATCATGATAATCGATGTTTAAGGTATTTAAGATACGTCACCGTGTGATATTCTATACCGATGGTAATTATATTTAAATTTACCTTTTACAATTAAAAGCAAGGAAAAGATTCCAATGTTCATGTGAACGCAGAATCCAACACATTTCAAGATGATCGAGACAAACCAACGATTCGGTGATTAACATAACACACATAACGCTTCTGGCAGGTTGTTGCGAAAAGGACAGGATTTAACTTTACCGTCTTTAACATGTGTGTGTCTCACATCACACATCTCCTACCTCCTCTCATCTTCAAACCGTTGACGAGTGTCAACAAAAATGACGGCGCGACAGAACTCTTTTGCAAACCCAAACAACCAACAACCACACAACTACTACGTACCCAAGAATCAACAGAGCAACAACCATTTTATCACAGACAAGCCATGCCTCCTCACCACCATGGCTCAACGAGCCTTGCCACTCTGCTCCTTCTCCAAGCCACAGCCTCCCACGCCTTCATCACCCCCATCCCCGTCGTCTCTCCTCATCACGCCTCACGACACTCGTCCCTCCTCCCGCCGTTACGCTACCTCTCTTCCGAAGACGAACGAGATACTGCTAACAACATCAACAATGCCAGCCACAATAAAGAGAAGAAGAAACCACGCCATCGATCCCTCCTTCACAATCTCGACCGGCTCCTGACCGATTTGCAAATGACCCAAAGTCATTTAAGACACCATCCCTTCCTTTCGGGCAATTACGCCCCGGTAGACGTGGAGAATGTCGAGGTTAACGTGGAAGTTGTGGAGGGTGAGATTCCAAAGGGTATTTGGGGTGCTTTTTGTAGGAATGGTCCGAATCCGAAGAGATCTATCATGAGGAAGAGGTATCATTGGTTTGATGGGCGTGAGTTGTTTGGGTGTCTTTGCTGTTTGCTAGTTGTTTGTTGTTGCTAAATGACTGTGTTTTATTTCTCTATGATTGTGAATTTCACACAAATGCAGATGCAATGCTGGTAAGTCATCTCTAACTTGAGTCTATTGATGGTACTTCAAACTAAATGTCTCATTTCGTCATTGATATAACCGAAACTGCTCCTGCTGCAGCACACTCTTTTTTTCAAGGAAGGTAAAGCAACCTACACAAATCAATACATCCCATGTCCAAGGTACCAGATTGAACAAGAGCTAGGAGAGGAGTACTTCCCTACAATTGGAGAATATGTTGGATTGTTTGGATTGATCAAGGTGCTGCTCGGTAAGCAATTGGTGAAGGAGAAGCTTGATGATGATAAAATGGTGAGTGGACGTGTTGGAATTGCATCATATTTACAAAGTTCAATGCCTGTTACAATTGCTTGGTTTATCTTAACCAACTTTCAGGCTCTACCACCAAATACTAGCATTGTAAGCATTTTGATTTCACTTTGCGTGTAAAATATATTCCACTTATATACCAAACTAACAATTAAAGTTATTGCAAAACTGCTCTAACTGAAAGCTCATGTACAACAACAAGCTGTACTGCCTTCACGAAGCCGCCTTGCCGCTAGAGTGTCGTATGCATAGAGATGGACGCTTGGAATATATTGGCCACGAGACTTTTGATTCAGTACTTGACTATCCATTCACAGCTCATCCATTGGTTGATGGTGATAACTTGCTTTTTCATTCATATACTACTGATGGCGAGGTAAAAAGAGCCATGTCACTTTTGATATTATATTTATGTTGCTTTCACTACAACCAGATTCTCACAAGCTTCTATTTATATTATAGGTGATACAAGAACAAGGCATGATGAAACTGGGCATCCACAGCCACCAACAAAATGCCGTTGGCCCATACTTCGTCACTACCGCTGATAAAGATCACATATCTTTTGCTCACAGCTTTGCAAAAACTGACAACTACATTGTCATCTGGGACTGCAGCGTTCAATTTCAACACGACGCTCTAGTCACCGGTGGCTCCTTCTTCCGATTCAACCAGGGCCGTAACCTAAAGTTTGGCTTGATACCCAAAAACTCCACACGTCAAGAAGATGTCATTTGGATAGATTCTGGGGAACCGGGAGCTATTCTACACCCCCTCCACGCATGGGAGGAGGTGGAAGAGAAGTACCTCGACGGAAAAATGATTTCATCTCGGACTTACATAAAGCTGTGGACGCCTTTGTCGCAAGATTTTGATATGGATGTGAACCAGTGTAGCTCATTCAGAATGGTTGAATTTACTATTGACATCCAGGACCAAAAGTCTGTGCAGGAAGTGATTGACCATTCTACCAACACTGAAATGTCAGTCATGCCTCCTCCGCCTTCAGATACCGAGTTTGATGAATTCACTTCATGCACAGTTGGCACACCATACACAGTAACAATGAAAGATCAATTGGATGGCACTGAAACTCGATGCACGGGCACTCTCAATTCTTACGATAGGTTTGGCTTCTCAGCCATATTCGTAGAGCATGGCATATTCGTCGGGTACGCAAAATGGGATTTGTTGAATCGATGCCTAGCAAGCACTGTTTACTTTAGCGAAGATGAAATCGGAGGAGAGCCAGTAGTCATCCGTGGCACAGAAGAAGATGAAATGTACGTTGGATCTTATGTATACAATAAAATCGACGGGCAGAGCTACTTTGTCCTCTATGATGCCAAGACGAGTCAAAGTGTATGTCGTTTGAAGATGCCACAGAGGGTCCCACAGGGAATTCATGGGACCTTTATTGGTGGCAAAGAGCTCGAATCACATTTTCAATACCACGAAGAGCATACGAAGATGAAATCAGACAATGAGCTGTGGGATAAACTGTTCCGCAGTTCACAACAAGGCTGATTGCCTTGGTTTCTTCAAAAGAAAATCACATATATTGTCATGAACATAGACGCATATTCGTCACGAAAAAGAATCACATGTTTGTTACAAAAACAGAACCATATTTGCCAAGAAAATTGCATACTCTCTATACAATGCAAAGATCAAAAGTCAAGTTAAGAAAAGATAGCATTGTATAGAAAATATAAACAAATAGATACATACATGTTGTTCAACATCACTTAACTCAGATTCAAAATTAGCTTACCTTACAGCCAAGCACTTAACACAGCACAACATCCTCATATAATTTCCCTAGAGTCAGAATCACTAGTTTCTCCCGAATTATTGTCACCCTCTGCAATAAGTTCCTGATTCTCAATTGGTGGCAATCGACCAAATATCAGCAGGTATGTCACCAGGCTTGTTGTTATCCCAAAAAAGCCAAGTATAATTGCCAATGTTTGCTTCTCATCTGCATTAATGCGCGTCATCTTATCACCACCATATTCAGAGGATGCAGAACTACTGGTAGGCTGTCTCACTTTACCTGATCCAATCAATAAAAGGTTCTTACATCCAGAATGAACTAGGCAATGGATATCTTCATCAAGACACGTTCCCATTGCACTCCTATCAAGCATTTCACTCGAAACACCTTCTAGATTTAATATAATATCCATGTGTGGGTTGAGAGTGTATATTTCCGTAGAGTTGAAACAGCAAATGGCTGAATTACACAAGTCTGCGCATTCGTGCACTGCTTGACGATTGTGTAGGTTGTTTTTGTCGCAGACAGTGGAGATTACGCTGGATACAAGTTCGAGTTCTGGATCGAGCATGTTTGTTGATGTATTGCTTTGAGTTTGATTGTATTGTTGTGGTATATTATTAGCAGCATGTTCAAGTTTTGCTGAAGATGATTCAGTTGTTTCTTGCTCTTCTAGAGCTGTGAAGTCTAAATCTGATTCTTCTACAGTATCAGCACTGTCTACATCCGGATCTACTGCTTCTGTTTCTGGGACAAATAGCACTGCGCATCCAATATACACGGAACACATTTTATCTGGATCATTTTTGCATCCATAGCTTGACTTAGCTGCATCCTCTAAGAAGCAACAGCTGTGATCATGACAAATCTGTTGACACTCTCCCCGTCCCTTTCCTGTCTTGATGTTGGTGAAAGAGCAGCTTTGTGTGACTTCTTCGGCAATTTGTAGATACGTTTGTGAATTGTTAATGCTCACTAAAGCTGACGGTTGTTGTTCTTTGGGCAGATATTTCAACGTAATTGGTATCAAGATTATTGCAAGCAAGAAAAGAAGGACGAAGCAGAACTTTTTGGATAGCTCTCTACATTTCTCCTTGAACGCCACGTCGTCATCGTCGTCTTCCGTGTCAATGATGGTTTGATTGGGATATATCACCACAGGCGAAGATCCATCGTCTTGGACTTCTGATGGGGATATAATCTTGTCGTCTGCTTTCATGGTTCTACGGTTGTCTCCTAGATGCTACTGACCGAAGCTTCTCATGAGCTAAACACAATTATTAATTCAGATCCTTTAATGTCACAAACTCAACGCCCTGATTGTTGCTGACTCTATCACCTTATGTTGCCGCCGTTGCTGTCGCAGAATACCACCTTAGATATGGTACATTGATTCGTTGATGGCGGGCGGCTGGCGGTTCAACATCAACGTCGTGTTACTGCTTACTGCAATGTAATTGAAAGGAGCTCAATTGAAAGATCTTTTGACGTTCTGATTGGTGCGCACTTTTGCCGCGTGAAGGTAAAATAACGTATTTAATGATTTATTACCTTTTGATTTTAATAATAGAATCTTTTGCTTCAAATGTCATCCTTTATTTCTCTTGGTTTAATTACGATAATTGTATCGTAAAAGGTAAAATAATGTCACACTGAATATTTTTACCTTTTACTCTTGATAACAGATCATCAACTGCCTCCCAATCGATCGATCTTCCTCCACAATGACGATCTCTTCATGCTTCACCATAAAACTTTAGACGTAGACCAAACAAGACCGAGACGCAAGATTCGAGATCCCTCTTCCGACCCCGGCAACGATCTCAACTCTTTGACCAATCATAATTTCAATTGGCGGAGCCGATAATAAAATGCTCCACAAATAATGAATGATGGTCGCAGAAAACAATCACTAACTCCAGCGTCACTTACTAAACCATGATGCACCGCTTCCGCCGCAACAACTCATCCCAACAACAAACTCAACAATCTCAAACTCAACCCCCCAAAAAACGCAACCTCTTTCGTCGTGGCGGCTCATCCGAATCCCTCCCTCACAATTCTTCCAACAACTCAACCCCGCCACTGGCACAATTTGACGCCTGCATAGAAGCATGTGACGCACTCGCCGCTTCTTCTACTCGACAGACTTCGGCTCACTTGGTCACTTCTGACGATGACTGTAAAGACACTGATAAAGTAGACAGTATACCCGATTGTTCTGTCCTAGTATCTCCCGATGGGGCACTGCTATTCACCAAAAACATTCACTCTGATGAACCCTACGGATGGACCAAGAGGGATAAATTAGACTATCCCACCATCGGACATGAGGAGGAGTATGCCTCGGCCGTGGTAACGGGTAATGATTTAACTTCAGGAGGTGATTATGACTCCAACGGGTTCAGTGGGAGAGGATGGGATGCAGACGCTGCCTCTGTGGCATTGAAAGCCAGTCAGGGGGTGTTGCGTTGTATTGAAAAATTTGTGGAGGGTGTGGCTTTGTGTGAGAAGGAAAAGGGAGCTGTGGTTGTTAATTCGTGTGGGAAGTATAGTCATGCCTTGGAGAAGGTTAGATTGGAGTTTACTCCTAGCGAGGATTTGGGGAGAGTCGGACCTTTGTTGGCTGATGGGTCTAGTTTGATGAATGCCTTGATGGAGATGGAAGAATATTATACCTCTTGTGCAGAGTCCTCGTCGGAGAGGTGGAGAGAGGCTTGTTGTGATGAATATCATCGTGGACCTTCCTTTTCTTCATTGCATCATAGAGACAGCTTTGATGGACAGGTGAATGGGAATAATGACATTGGCCAAAGTGTTTCAAGTAACAAAACAATTGATGAATCTTTGATTCAAGGTGTTATACCAAGAATCAAAGTGGCAGCAAAGAAGGCCGAAGAGAGGACTCAGGAAAGAGAGTTGGCCTTAACTGAAGTTAGAGCCAAGGTGGCTGAAGCACAAGATAATCTAATGAAGCAAAAGGTGAGTTTAAATCTTCTTAGAAATTCATATGTACATTACTTTTTATCCTTTGAAATAATCATTTTTTTGGTCTATACTATCACTTCTTTCAAGGAATGGTCAGCTGCACACTGGCAACGAGTCAAAGAAGAAAACAAGAGGATAGATCAGGTATGAATTGATGTTAAATTTACCCTTCTTTTCTTTATGTTTTTAACACAAGCTAATTGAATCTATTCATCAGATTGTCAACCAGCAAGTCAAAGAACAAAATGAACTAATGCAAAGGCTCCGAGAAGAAAAAGAGGCAGCCAGATTAGAACAAAGCATGAATGAGAATGCCCTTTCAGAACATGACTTGTGGGAAATGGTGAAAGACGTTGGTGCGATGGAAGAATTTGAGCATACTGGTTACTCTCCACGATCACCACGCAAAGCACCCATGCTTAATAATGGTAATACAAATTCACACCACAGCGATGCAACAGTTTCAGAAGACGACTTAGATTTGCCTCACATACCAAACATTTCCCGCGCCACCATTGAAAAAGAAAGTGACATTCACGAACTACGCAGGGCGGCATTGGATGCAGATGATCTTGTCGAAGATGCCGCTGGAGGAGTTCTCAATGTAATGAGCAAACTTGACACCACAACAAGATCAGCACGAGTGGCAGCAGAATCAAATTTATTAAGTGAGTGTAATGCGGCTCACCAATGTCTTCGATCTATTGTAGAAATTGAACGGGCAGCTCTGCGTGAACGAATGGAGAGGCTGCAAAAGTTGGAGGCGGCAGTAGATGCAGTTAATGTGAGAAAAGATATTGACAATTACATTCAACGTGACAAGACACTTCCTGGAGGTTTGTCCCGTGGGGGTGACAATGATGATGGCGGGGTAGCTGCAGCTTTGGCAGTACTGAATAGTCACACGGATGACTGTTTTGATCCAAGTAAAACCAACATCACTAGACCTAATTTCTTCAAGGGCTGGTCAGATGCTGGTGAGGATGAAGACGAGGAAGAAGAGATTGAGCCTGATTTTTTCAAAGCTGTCATCAAAATGTTATTTGATAAGAAACCAAACAATAATGAACAAGTGGATAAGACAACCAGGCAGAAGAAACTTGAGGAAGCTCTGTCTAACTTGAGCCCTGTGCTTTCCGAGAATAGCCACCAAGGCAGCACGTCAAGGCAAGCTATTCTTTATGAATTAAACAATCAACGGAGTATCAACACTGTTGTGGAAGATAAGGAGAATTTCGAGCGCCTCTGTAGTCTATTTGATGCATTTTTGAGTGGATGTGCTAGAGAATCAATTGATATCTCGAATGCTAAAATGTTGATGATATTATCCTCGACATTTTACTTTGTAAACCATGAAGATGGCGATGATGAAACGGACCGAACAACTAGAATTTATGTTAAGGACAGGATTGGCTCTCATGATATTTGGACGGATGATTACTTCTGGTAAGAAACAAGGTTGCCTCATTAATTCCAGTATCCTTTCTCTCCTAATTGATGTTCTGATTGTTGTTAATACGAAGGGACCAAGCTTTATACCAATGTGTTGAAGAATCACTTAAGAAGAGCGGTGTTTTACTAAATTATGTCAAGCCCAAAGATGATGATTTTTCTAGTGGGTCTCAAAAACGAATTAAGTGGCATGATTTAAACCCTAATGAATACACTGATGCAGTAAGTTCAGGAAAACTTTCACACATCTGCTTTCTTTTTATCATGACCATTCTTAAAATTGTCAATTTGACACAGGCTGCTCAGGTGCACTCAGTAGTATTTGCTCAACTTGGAACTCTTTCTCATTCCATGTTGGAGCTAGGCTGTGGTATATCACGAGCTTGTAGTTTTGTACGCCGTCTATCAATTAGGTATCAAATGCCTTTGTCACTGCGCATTACTTTAATTCAGCATCTGACTAAGCGTGTGACGGAAAAGAAGGAATAGAATTTGTGTACTTCAATATTATGTAGAGATGTTAACATTAGAATTATTTGACTCTCACGTAGAAAAAGTTCTTTCTTGCCATGCATTGTTATGGAGCTAATAGTACGAAGGTAAGCTTTTTGACTTCCACAAAGTTTGACTCCATGACACAAAATTGACTTGGAGTTGTTGGATGAATTGAAATGCAACGAGTTGACAATCTCATCTCCCGAGACATGGGTTTAGTATCATATCGGACTTATAGAAACAAACTATTATGTCTGGATATATTCCTAAATAATTGAAGAGCTGTAATATTTTCTCTTCAGTGTTTTCAGTCGTAACGGACTGTTCGTTATTGATTGCATATAGAGATACGATGATTGAGAGAGATGGCTCTAGCTAAGTAGAAGAAAGAGCCCACAACTTGCTGGATAGACTCAACACCCTCTTTGTCCAGTGGAGATGATTTTTCTGCAGGAATATCATACGTAACTGCACTATACTTCTTCTTAATGTTCCTACAAACAGTCTTAGGGTTTTCTGGGTTTTTCTGGTTGTATTTCTTTGGGGCTTTAAGTGTGAACTTGATCATGTTGCTGTCAACATACCCTTGGTCGCAATTTCAATCTAGCTTGATCCCACAGTGCATCCCACAGGTCCAATCTTCTTCTACCTCATAGTGTTTGCATAGTGATCCCATGAGATGTTCATAATTCTCTTTCCTAGTGCATTTAACACCAAAATCATCCAATATTAGTATTAGTGTAAACCAGGTGTGCCTGCACGCATGCTTTCAAAGAATGGCTGCATGTGACAACTCAAAATATCTATCTTCATCCAGTCATTTCCTTAACAGTTTGTTGGATGGGATACCTGTTTGCTGAAACCCATACATAGTTCAAATAATCTTAATCAGCATAAATCATTTGCCGACTTTCTCGTTGAGCGTATATTTCTCAATTATTTCTTCCAGAAATAACTTATAATTTGATCTTCATCTTCATGTATTCTGGGTCATCCATGGGTGTGTACTAGTAGAAATTCATTATGAATTGAACTTTGATTGAATTGTCGTTTTGGAGATGATAGTTGTTGTTATAGGTTAAGAGTCAAGTCATGACAGAGAAACTCTCTTTTCACAGATGTTGCTTAACATGATTAATGTATTGAAAGTAATAACAGAAAGAGAAAAAAATAAACTTTTTTCAATTGATCAGGTCCAGAAAAACACCCATTTCTCACAATGTACTCCCTATTTTTACATTCATTAGCCAGAGTAGAATGCCCATCTTCACCACATCTATTGCTAAGATTTTTGGAGAAGCTTGTAGAGGTATCGGAGACGATGAATGACAAGTTTCATGGTCAGCGGCAATGTACGTTGCAGTCGAGGGAACAATTTCGAAAGGGGATTGATTTTCAGATACTTGTGAAGGCTTTTTGTTCTTGAAAAATTGTGACTATGATGGTTTGAACCTTGATTTTTGAACAGCACCGGGCTCTTCAAATTCAATGCTCGAAAAGCATGTAACTAGTGTTGCCATGTTAGAGAAGTGGTACGTGTAATACATGTGATCATGGTTCTGAGAAGAGGACAGGAATGGTATCCAATATATCAATTTATGGAGTATCTGGAGCACTATGGATGCCCAACAATAATGGAAATGGGATAATATGATGTCGTTGAGCTGACAGAATCATTCCAGCGACAATGACCTTAATGTATCAAGATCAGCTTGTGATAATGATTTTGTTGGTCTGTCAGTCTCCATGAAGTATGTCAACACTTCCTTGTGTATTTTAGTGAGCGGTGAATGAGTGATCACTGAGTTGAGTTTATGGCTTACTTTGCATGATTGTGGTAATTGTGTGCTTAGATGATTTGTGTAGATGAATGTCTCACAAATCAACAATAATTTAGTGTTCCTTTACCTTTATTGTGTTCCACTGACTGTTATCCCACACTTACTCTGTAGAACTGAGCTCTCCGTCCACTGGATTGGGCTTATTGTCTGCCTTGGTTATTGTGGAGATCATATCTTGAATAGTGTCGTATGTATATCATGATATATGATGTGTGTTCTCGCCCCCCAGAGGGGTCTACCTTGTACAATGACACATTTGACAACCCCCCAAAAGAGATGCAGGAACAGCAGGGGCAGAGGACATACCCAAGGCCCAAGGCCGTGCCGGGTCATGAAACATTCTAAGAATCATCCATGATTTGATTCTTTTCTTGGACATTGGTCAAAGGCCGAACGAGGGTGCTAGACTGAAGATAGTGAGCAAGAAGAATGAATCCAAGAACAACACAGAACATCTGTGTCTGGTTTGCTGAGGTCCTCTTGCCATCCTTCTACATAAAAAAATCCTGTGATGCAACCCCTTTCCACCCACCAACACATTTTGAATCAGCTGCGCAGTGCTGTGCAGGACGGAGAGAGGGGAAAGATGGTGGTTACAAGGAGAGTGACAATCTTTGCTGGGTGTTGTTAGCATGCTGAGCCAGGGCACACTGTCTCTGCGACATCTCACCCTCCAATGCACAGCTTTACTCAAACATCTACTCAGTACTGATGAGAGCTTCAGGAAAACCTCACTGCCAGAATCTAACTTCCCTTCAGCTTCCAATATTCATTAACCATCAAGAATCTAATCTGCTAATCAAATCACGAGGAGTCAGTTCAAACTAGTGGGCAGTTGTTTTTGACTCTCAATGAAGTATGGGATGTATAAAATATCACTGACAAGCAGTAATGAAGCACTACTGTTGATGAAACATCTACTACTTAAGTTATTCGTTTGACTAACCAACCTGAGTTCATGGACAACCTACAATACACCAACCTACACCAACTTTCACTTGTTATTGGATACAAATTCGTGACAGCATCTTTGCCAATGTTTTTACTCTTCCCCTCTTTAGTTCTGATTTTGTGGATTAAAAGGCGGAACAGGAGCCATCATCGAAGCCCTCCTTCTCTGCAACAAAGCCGGATTCGGTGGCGGATCCACCCTCAACAAAAACTCATGCGCCTCCTGCCCCATCATCGTAATCCTATCCACCACAGTATTAAAACTCTCACAATTGCGACACTGCACACCCAAAAAATGCCACCCCCTATCAGACTGAATCACCTCACAATCATTACACTTGATACTAACAACCTTGGCCAACTCCGGTGGAACCGGCTGTAGCGCTATCCCCATAGCCATTGCATCCCAAGTCGGTTTCATCCTCTCATGCGTCTCCGCCGTCTTCTTACAACAAGGACACCTCGAATCATGACTCGCCAACTCCCTAAAACAATGCCAATGAATCGCATGTCCACAAGGCAATTCATGACTAGCATCTCTACTCGAGAACAAATCCTCCTGACAAACCGGACAATTACTCATATACTTCCCCACCTGACAATTATGATCCTTAAACAACTCTTTATCAATACACATTCCGCAATCTTGACAATGTCGAAAGTTCTCCCCCCCACCGACACGACAGAATCCACAGTCGGCACAGTGATACGGTCGTTCTTCATTGTGCATCCACAAATTACAAATGGCACAGTGATACTCTCCAAACTGTACGTTGCAATTGATGCAAAAGTTAGTTTTGGAATTTTGACGCGTGTAGCATTCGCGGCAGATGATTTCCCGAATGGCGAATCGATCGACATTATGATGTTCGGGAGGACCTTCGGCATCGAGACTCATGGGCATGGAACTGGTACGTAGTTGTTTTTGGAATTTGCGTTGTTTTCCCGCCCCTCCTGTGTTTGGGCCGGGAGAACCCATGTCGAGTACTCCAAAGCCATCGGGGTTAAGTAGGGGTGGGAGGATGGGGCAGTCGTCGTGACAGATGCGACAGCCGAAGGTTGCACCGCAGCAGGGGGAGACAATGTGGCATTTACGTTGGTAGTGTGAGCAGGCGGGGGCGGATTGGATGGCACGTTTGGAGAATTCGATGGAGGATCGACGAATGTTGGTGTTGGGGGGTGTTGGGTCGGAGCAGCCTGCCATGGGGACGGGGGTGGTGGAGGCGGAGTAGGGGTGTTTCTTGGCGAATTCTTGAGAGGTGGTAGTGGGCGTTGGGTTGGCTGTCCCGCTTAGGATGTGATCCATGGAGGTACCCATTGGTTCGATTTCCATAGCGTCATAAATGGTGGCACCGTCGCTGCTTCTGCGGCGATGGAAGCTGCCTCTTCGTTCTTGTATGTCTGGTGGTGGCTGTTGGGCTTCTTGTTGTTGTTGCTGTTGCTGTTGCTTCTCGGCGGCCAACTTGGCCTTCATCTCCAAGTACGGATTGACTGGACAATCATAACTGGCCCTCCTCCCATCCATAAGATTCTGAACCCTCCTTCGTTTCTCGAGAGGAGAAATATTAGGATTCTTCATGATGAGCTGTATAGAAGCACGGCGTTCATTCTGCTGCAGTTCGGTCATGGTGGCTCGTCGGTTGGGTCCTGATGAGACGTTGTTGTTAGAGGTCGTGGATATTAAGTCGGCCAGGGAGCCGGCGGCGGCCGGTGGGATTTCTCGTGGGCCGTCGTTGTTCATTCTGAGTTAATTTAGTTACTTCTTGAAATTTCAGTAATCGTTCTAATTCATCAAAGGAGATAAAAAAGTAAGCTTGTGTTAGGTATGCAATGGTATAAAGTTTCAGCGGTGAGAGTGGAGTTACTTTTGAGAGCTCTGAGAAACGATGAACAGGTATGGCTTGCTAGCTGCATCGCATTGCACAACGATCGATGCCAACAACGACACCTTCCCTGCACGTCCTCGTGTATTCAAGGCATCCAACACTGTTGTCAGTCCAACAGAAACTTACCGGTGCAAATGGATCCAGATGCGGTAAAAACGAAAGATGCAAATCAGCCTCCTGTACAATAAAAGTTAACAGTTTCCCGTTCTGTGCTCGTGATACAGCAGGTCTTTTATTTAATGCATCAATCGATCAATGATCGTTTGGTTACGATATGATGATTACCAGGCAGGCCGATGGTTGGATATTGTATGCTGTCTGAACCGATCGCCGTTTCCATCCCGTTTCGGTGTTTGTTTCCCTCGTTCGGTTCTCTTGTCGATCGAGTTGGTGGCGTGAGATCTGAAATTTGTGAAAGTCGGGTTTGGCGCCATTTCGAGCACCAAGAGACCGCATAGCTTAAAATGACTGTTATGGGGGGTAACGCTAGTTAAATCCTACTAACTATAAAAAATCTACTTTTGTCTAATACTCAACTATGTTAATAAGGTAGTTCCCGTGACTAGGATTTCTCAGTGGGAATCAATTTTGCACAAGACCTTGATATGCTTTTAGAGCCAGGATTTTCCGTGAATTTCATTCTCTCAATTCATTCATTTAAAATCGTGAATTCTCGCTTTTTGCAGTGTGTCCCCGACATCGAACTATCAACATTTATTCAGCTTGCTCCTGCCTCCTTCACCTTGCCGCTTATGGGTATGAACGATAGCAACAAATAATCGCGGCCGTTGGAGCCAAACGGAGATCTATAGTAAGCGCTGATGCTGCAATACATCCCAAACCACAAATTATCGCGGTTGAAATGATGTTTCGATTGCATTAGCAACATGGATTCAATAGAATGACCTCACATTATTGATTCCATGCCAATGACACCCAATTGCTCAGGTCCCGGGAATGTTGCCGTCTGCAATGAGTTGGGGGGTAGATCATGGTGAGGCTGTCTTTGCCTACAGAGGAGACAACATACCGGGTGCAGAGTTTGTACTTTTTGATTTTTGCGCAGATTTTTTTAGGGGTGGGGAGTGGGACTCTGGGAGTTACGAGTTACGAGGGCATATGTGGCGGAGATTACAGCTACAGGGAGAGGACGATGTATATTTGCCTTGCAGACAATGGTGCAGTATTGTGGCTTTACTGTTATATTTATTTTTGGATCACTTTTCATGTGGTTGTTGGCAGATATGAGGTGAGGCTGGGTGAGTTGCGTTTGAGCATAACTTGTTGCGTGTACATTTGTCATGGCTTGGGGTCATCTCAACTCTACACCTTCATCTCCATCGTCTCCATCATCATCACCATCATGGCAGCTTCATAGTTTTTGACGAATACTAAGCAGCAGTCTACTTCATGGGAAGACTAGGAACCATCATGCTCTTTCTACTCCTCGCCAAATTCCAAGCAGGATACTGTACCAAACTTGAAGCCAAAAAGAAAGCATCCAGAACCACCAAACAAGATGAAGTGGCTGACCCAATCTTATTTGCCGGTATTTACGTGTACACTGCTGCCTTGTTGGGATGTATGTTGCTCAATGTTTCGACAAAAGGAAGCATTGGGGCATTCAAAATAATGGGGATTTGTTTTGCCCAGTCTCATTTTGGATTGGAGCTGGCTTTGGTGGATTTGATTGTGTCTGTTAATGGGTGTATCGGTGTGTCTCATGTTGGTGAAGTATTTGTACGTGTAAGGTGGATGTTGTCATATTGTGTCTTCTTAATTTATTTGACAAACATATTGTGTAAAACTAAGGATCATTGTCATACAAACAACCTGTTTAACACATTCAATATACTTCAATACAAGTGCAAACATCTCCCAGTTAATACAACAACTGTAGTGTATCCACTAAACGTCATTGTCCAACTCCAAGAAGAAAAGTGGCTGGAACTGAATGCCCTTTTCACTAAAAGAATTCATCGTGTCACCATTCGACATCTAGTGAAATTTGGAATTTGAAATGGCATTACAAGGGTTGTTTGATGTCCTGCTATACCAAAAAATGGAAGCCATCTCCGGTCTCCGGTCCGTATCTCACAAATTGCAGATGAGAGTGTGCAAAAATAAAATTCGCAAAGAACGTCGAATTGGCCCACCTCAATTTCTCAAACTACTTTCCCCTTGCATAGACCTCTTGACAACTCACATTCCAGTAAAAGTCTACAAGAGGAAACAGGTCTGTGGTCCATGGATCAAGGGAATCACCTTCAAAGCCAGATGAAGTGATATCAAAAATGATGCGTAAATCAATAAGTACAAGAGATATGACCATAAATGGGGTGTATCTGAGAGACTGTGAAACACGCTCTTTTCATTTGTGGTTTTGGATTGAGTGGGAAACATACAGAACACGGATATAAAGAGCTCCCAAATAAAGTAATTTATTTGATTAATTGAACATTTATCTAGCGTTAACCCCCATAACAGTAGGTTAGCATTGCTGGCATCAATCAAATTTTCAATGTCATAACAGCTGGCTAGGTGAGGCTGCTTGTTTAGTTGCATAATCACTTGGTCACCATTCAAAACACTGTCACTGACATACATCTGATGGTGACACATCGGACTAATTAGTCTAATGTCTACTGTCTTGAGATGATAAGCTAATACTGGCAGATACAAGACATCACCATTAGTACCCACAAACCTATCGTCTAGTCTGTGCACAGCCAAAAAATGCAGTCTGCGATCGATTTTTTACTTTGTAGGCTTATATCTTTTCTCACAACAGTTTTGGGGCTTAGCTCAGTCCCCAACTTTTG